>JALAJA010000683.1:0-21410 GCA_023376005.1 Doryteuthis pealeii | reverse complement strand
AAAAAGTATGAAGAATCAGATGGACTTGTTTTACTGGGTGTGTTGGAGAGGTGTCATCAGAATTTATTAGTAAAAGTGATTACATTTTAAAATAGCCAATGCACCCTCTTTGCCAAAACATCAGAATTTGAGATTTGGGAATACTCCTTACAGTAAATCCTTATAAGTTCACAGCCAAACATTGTATTACAGTCAAGTTATATCATTAAATAGCAAATAATAGATCTTTAATTTGGTGCAATAATTTATAAAATAACCCCAATAGTTTTTCTTTTTTTTTTTTTTTTTTTCTGACAAAATGAAACTGCCATATTGCTCATTTTAGCACATTTAGCCATGAATCAGCTTTTTTATGCACTCCGTAGTTATAATTCTCTTATTTATTTTAATTCTGCAAACCTCTTAGAATATTGTCACATAATTTCTGACAAAATAGAGTTAGAATAGACTACTCAGTTCAATTTGATATGTGATAATAGGCAAATACATACCGAGTAGTCTATCTAACTCTATTTTGTCAGGAAAATTATGTGACAATATTCTAAGAGGTTTTGCCAGAATATAATAAAATAGAGAATTATAACTACGGAGTGCATAAAAAAAACTGATTCATGGCTAAATGTGCTAAAATGAGACAATATGGCAGTTTTCATTTTGTCAGGGAAAAAAAAAAAAAAAAAAAAAAAAAAACTATTGGGGTATTTTATAAATTATTGCACCAAATTAAAGATCTATTTATTTGCTATTTAATGATATAACTTTGACTGTATACAATGTTTGGCTGTGAACTTATAAGGATTTTACTGTAAGGAATATTCCCCAAATCTCAAATTCTGATGTTGGCAAAGAGGGGCATTGCTATTTTAAATGTAAATCACTTTTACTAATAAATTCTGATGACACTAGAGTTAGAATAGACTACTCAGTTCAATTTGATAATGTGATATAAGCAAAATACATAGTTCGAAATTCAACTATATTGAAATTACTATGTGAATTTTCATAAGTTTATCTTGTAGTGCTAAAAATGATAAGCTATGCCATCCATTATGTAACAGGTTTAGCTTTTAGACAACCATTATCTTAGAATTAAAAATAAAACTCATTGTATGTATCTTTTATTTTTCAGGCTCGGGACAAAACAGGTGCCAATGCTTCTGTGATATTCGTACCACCCCTTTTGCTGCCAAAGCAATTCTTGAGGCTATTGATGCTGAAATGCCCCTTGGTTGTGTGCATTACAGAAGGCATTCCACAACAAGATATGGTCAGAGTTAAAAAAACTCATGAACAGACTAAAACAAGGACTTATTGGGCCAAACTGTCCAGGAGTCATCAAGGTAGATATATATAATTTTTGGTCTTAATATGTTGTTATATATATATATATATATATATTATTTATATTTTTTTGCTTGAAGGCAATTACAATGCATATATCGTATTAAAATTCAATAATTATGAAAATAATCATGACAAGCGAACTCTGCAAATTATTGGCCCCACGTCTGTACAATTTCTACGTGGGGCACAATATTTGCCGAGTCACTTGTCATGATTATTTTCAATAATTATCGAATTTTATACAAATATACACATTGTAATTGCCTTCAAGCAAAAAAATAAATAATAATATACTTTACTCAATAATGCTTCTAAAGCAAATTATCAAAATCTCATATATATATATATATTATATATAATAATCCAATTGACTGGTAAAAGATGATTCTATTTGGGATCCTCAAAATATCACTTTATATCCATACTGTATGCTCATGTAGGTGCAAACTTATAGATTCATACAAGGATTTTTATAATCCTCAGAGAGCTCAATGTATAATAACTAATAAATTAATTATATGCAGAGCAATATATAACTTTCAAGAAAGAAAGACTTAACACACCATCATTTGACTATGATAAATTTATTTCAACTAGAGACTCAATATGAGTTAAGTCTCATCAGATAGGATTACAAAAGGTGATTCATTCATTGTTGATTCATTCTGACTAAATCTTCATGAAAACAAAGACAAAAATATTAAGTTGTACACAGGATCAAATTGATTGTTTGATTTATCTACCTTTTCCATTTATATTTTTCTCATTTTGTCAGATTTTTTCAAAGGTAAAACACACCACCAAAAGGGGTTCCTGGTATTGACACTAAACTGCATTGATGGCCAGACTCTAATTCTGGAAGCTCTGGGCAGTGTAGAGTACCTCTTCATTGCCATTTACTCCCAGGTCCATTCTACTTATATGTACAGTAATAAACATGTGTTAGTAAAAGTTTGTACCTAGTTATTTATATATTATATATATATATAAATATATAAATATATAATATATATATATAAAGAAAAGAAAGTGAATCCGACGGTATTTAGTATATTAAGAAAGAATGAAAAACAAGGTTTAAATGAGTTAAAGTGGTGAGGTTTCAAACCTCAAATTTTAAACAGACTGAATAACAAGGCTACCACTCGCTTTTCTCGTTATTCTGGATAAAAATTTCTTATTACCTTCCATATACCAACAAATGCCCTGAAGATAATCTAATTAATAGATTGAAACACTGCAGCGTCGGCCAATAAACTCACCACTTAACTCATTTAAACCTGTTGTTTTTCATTCTTTCTTTTATATATATATATATATTATATATAAATATATATATATATATATATAAACCAAATAACTATTACTTTTTACTAAATAGAATGTTGAAATAAGTAGTCTCACTCATCAATCCATAGCATCCAAGAAATGAATATTTTCTATGGATTATCATTATATTTATGGATATTGTTGTGTTCAATATATGTCAGGTTGCCCAAAGAGGTTGACTTAAAAGGAGGCATGGTTTGTGTAACGGTTATTGTCATAGAAAATGGAATTTGGTGAACTGAGTTCAAATCCTGATGAGATTGTTTGTGTTTCATTTCCCTCTGATCCCTTTACGAAAGGCATGAATCCCCCTCCCTCCACTATGTAAATATTAGGGCAGCTTGGGTTCTTTTGCTTACCTTGGCGTCACATCCTGCTCGAATTCAAGCCAGTTGTACTCCTCATTGTGGAGGGGGTCTAAAACTTGGTAGTGTCAGAGCCATGCTGTCAGGAAATTTTCCTGGTAGGCTCCCGAGGCGATAGGTCTGACACCCAGTGTATTGGGGGCCACAACCCGCCAAAGGGGCTGTGGCAAAAATCAAAGGGTGTCTCCATTGTCAGGAAATCAATGGCTTTGATGATTGTAGAAATCTGCGCAAACAAGGCATCTCCTTCCTCTACCAGCATATGCTTGCAGGGTTTGGGGACCGCTTGTGAATTCAAATTTCCTTGTTAGTCTTCCATAAATTCACCACAGGGGAATTCGTTGATTGGAGTCGCTCAACCAGCCCAGTGTGAATGTTTGTCATAGAAACAGAAGAAGAAGTTGTATTCTGGTTTTTAAAAATATTAGAAAATAGTAAATAGCTACTTGAACTGTATCATTAAAACTCCTAGATACTTGAACTGAAGAAAATGAACTATCTTCATATGATCAATGTAGAAGTTGAATGGATTTTAAAATCATTGTAAAAGTTAAATTATAAAACACTAACTTACTATTTGATTTGTTGCATGTTTATTTAAAAAATGTATTACAGCTTGTAATGATTTAAAAAATTTAAAAAATTTCTTTGATTACAGCCGGGGGAATGTAAAATGGTTATTGCCTGGACATATACACCACAGGGTAGTATAGGTAAGTGCAGCTTTAAATTTTAAAATAATTTTTATTCAAAGCACACTATACAGATTAAGTGCTAAACATGTGAAAACAATTTTAGATTTGAAACTACTCCAAAATTTGATAAATCATCAGGTTTTTACCTAGTGGTGCAGTTCCAATTCTGAACTCGGGAATTTGGACCCCTTCATTGCCATTACTCCAGATCCACCCTTACCTGGAGTGGTAGTACCTGTTAGGATCTTATCTATGGTTTAAATAGATATAAATTAATTGAAAAAAATTGAATATCCAAAAGAATTGAAATGTCTTTGGCATAAAGTAACCCACAAGGGGACCTCCATAAAACCAACAAAATTTTTTTCTAGTATTAATAATTTTGACTATGATATGAATTAAATACTCATTGATAACTTTACACAATCCTGAGGGTATTGTGATGTAAGCAGTGCATTAGTTTTCAGTTTACAGACAAACAAACACCAATCTCCACTTACAATTAAGATGTGTGTGCAGAGGGGGGGGGGGTATTAGACTATGTGTTGTCGAAACTTGTAGGAAGCATAGGGTGGTTTTTTAAGGATGCAGTGTTTGGCAGGACACACTCCTGATGCAGGTAGCATAGTCCCTCACCTTAAATCTGAAATTGTTTTTAATGCATATTCTTTAATTTTCTCTTTTGATTTTGTTTTAGGAAATCTCGTTTCACGCTTCAGCGAACATTAACATATGAAGCTGTTTCATCAAAACAACTATGGTGTTGTCTTGGCCAAACTTTGTGTGTTGGGAATTGGTGTATCCCTTTAATGGACAGATTTATCGATTGCTTAGGAAGTATTTATCAAGATCTTCCTAAAGAAACACTGTTTAGAATTATTAAAAAATATTACCTTTAGTTTGGAATCTTGAATAATACTTCTAAGCAATCGATAAAATCTGTCCCAAAGGGCATCTATTCCAACACACACAAGTTGGCCAAGACCCACCATAGTTGTTTGATGACAGCTTCATATGTTAATGTTCCGTTGAACTGAAACAATTCCTAAAACAAATCAAAAGAGAAAATTAAAGTAATATGCATTAAAAAACAATTTCAGATAGATTTTCTACCTGCATCAGATGTTACCTGCCAAAACACTGCATCCTTAAAAACCACCATGCTTCCACAATTGACAACACAATATCTAATACCCCCCCCCTCTGCACACACATCTTAATTGTAATGGAGATTGGTGTTTTGTTTGTCTGTAACTGAAACTACATCACTGCTTACATCACAATACCCTCAGGAATTGTGTAAGTTTATCAATGAGTTAGTATTTAATTCATATCATAGTCAAAATTATTAATACATAGAAAAAAAAAATTTTGTTGGTTTTAATGGCAGTCAACCTTTGTTGGTTACTTTATGCAAAGACATTCATTCTTGTGGATATTCAATTTTTTTCAAATTAATTTTATATCTATTTAAAACCATAGATAAGATCCTAACAGGTACTACCACTCCAGGTAAGGGTGGATCTGGGAGTAATGGCAATGAAGGGGTCCAAATTCCCAGAGTTTCAGAATTGGAACTGCACCACTAGGTGAAAAAACCTGATGATTAAATATCAAATTTTGGAGTAGTTTCAAATCTAAAATTTTGTGTTAACATGTTTTAGCACTTAATCTGTATAGTGTGCTTTGAGAATAAAAATTATTTTAAAATTTTAAAGCTTGCACTTACTATACTACCCTGTTGGTGTATATGTCCAGCATAATACCAATTTACATTCTCCCGGCTGTAATCAGAAGAAAATTTTTAAATTTTTTTAAATCATACAAGCTGTAATACATTTTAAATAAACATGCAACAAATCCAAATAGTAAGTTAGTGTTTTATAATTTATACTTTTACAAATGATTTTAAAATCCATTCAACTCTACCATTGATCATATGAAAGAGTAGTTCATTTTCTTCAGTTCAAGTATCTAAGGAGTTTTAATGATACAGTTCAAGTAGCTATTTACCTAACATTTTCTATATTTTTAAAAACCAGAATACAACTTCTCTTCTGTTTCTATGACAAACATTCACACTGGGCTGGTTGAGCCGACTCCAATCAAACGAATTCCCCTGTGGTGAATTTATGGAAAGACTAACAAGGGAATTTGAAATTCACAAGCGGTCCCCAAACCCTGCAAGCATATGCTGGTAAGAGGAAGGAGATGCCTTTGTTTGCTGCAGATTTTTCTACAAATACATCAAAGCCATTGATTCCTGACAATGGAGGACACCCTTTGAATTTTTGCCACAGCCCTTTGGGCGGGTTGTGGCCCCCAATACAACTGGGTGTCAGACCTATCTGCCTCGGGGAGCCTACCAGGAAAATTTCCTGACAGCATGGCTCTGACACTACCAAGTTTTAGACCCCCTGCCACAATGAGGAGTACAACTGGCTTGAATTCAGAGCAGGATGTGGACCCAAGGTAAGCAAAAGAACCCAGTCTGCCCTAATATTTACATAGTGGGAGGGGGGGATTCATGCCTTCGTAAAGGATCAGAGGGAAATGAAACACAAACAATCTCATCCAGGATTTAACTCAGTTCACCAATTCCATTTCTATGACAAATAACCGTTACACAAACCATGCCTCCTTTTAAGTCAACCTCTTTGGGCAAAACCTGACATATATTGAACACAACAAATATCCATAAATATAATGATAATCCATAGAAAATATCTCATTTCTTGGATGCTATGGATGCTAATGGATTTGATGAGGAACTACTTATTTCAACATTCTATTTTAGTAAAAAGTAATAAAGTTTATTATATTATATATATATATATATATATTAATATATATATATTATATATATATATAAAAGAAAGAATGAAAACACAGGTTTAATGAGTTAAGTGGTGAGTTTTATTGGCCGACGCTGCAGTGTTTCAATCTATTAATTAGATTATCTTCAGGGCATTTGTTGGTATATGGAAGGTAATAGAAATTTTATCACAGAATAACGAGAAAAGTGAGTGGTAGTCCTTGTTATTCAGTCTGTTTAAAATTTGAGTTTGAAACCTCACCACTTAACTCATTTTAAACCTGTGTTTTTCATTCTTTCTCTTAATATACAACCAATTACCGTCGGATTCACTTTCTTTTCTTATATATATATATAATATATATATTATATATATATATAAATAAATAAATAAATAAATAGGTACAAACTTTTACTAACACATGTTTATTACTGTACAAATAAGTTAGAATGGACCTGGGAGAGTAATGGCAATGAAGAGGTACTCTACACTGCCCAGAGCTCCAGAATTAGAGTCTGGCCATCAGATGCAGTTTAGTGTCAATACCAGGACACCCCCTTTTGGTGGGTGTTTTACCTTTGAAAAAAATCTGACAAAATGAGAAAAATATAAATGGAAAAGGTAGATAAATCAACACAATAAATTCAGATCCTGTGTACAACTTAATATTTTGTCTTTGTTTCATGAAAGATTTAGTCTGAATGAATCAACAATGAATAAATCACCTTTTGTAATCACTATCTGATGAGACTTCACTCATATTGAGTCTCTGGTTGAAATAAATTTATCATAGTCTGTGTTAAGTCTTTCTTTGAAAGTTATATATTACTCTGCATATAATTAATTCATTAGTTATTATACATTGAGCTCTCTGGGGGATTTATAAAAATCCTTGTATGAATCTATAAGTTTGCACCTACATGAGCATACAGTATGGATATATAGTGAGATTTTGAGGATCCCAAATAGAATCATCCTTTACCAGTCAATTGGATTATTTTATTATATATATATATATATATATATATATATATATATTATATGAGATTTGATAATTTGCTTTAGAAGCATTGTTGAGTAAAGTATATTATTATTTATATTTTTTTGCTTGAAGGCAATTACAATGCGTATATTGTATAAAATTCGATAATTATTGAAAATAATCATGACAAGTGAACTCGGCAAATATTGTGCCCCACATAGAACATTGTACAGACGTGGGGCACAATATTTGCAGAGTTCGCTTGTCATGATTATTTTCAATAATTATCGAACTTTATACGATATATGCATTGTAATTGCCTTCAAGCAAAAAAAATATATAAATAATTATATATATATAATATATATATATATATATATATATATATATTATATACACATACATACAACACACATATTTAAGACCAAAAATGATATATATCTACCTTGATGACTCTCTGGACAGTTTGGCCCAATAAGTCTTGTTTTAGTCTGTTCAGTGAGTTTCTTTTAACTCTGACCATATCTTGTTGTGGAATGCCTTCTGTAATGCACACAACCAAGGGCATTTCAGCATCAATAGCCTCAAGAATTGCTTTGGCAGCAAAAGGGGGTGGTACGAATATCACAGAAGCATTGGCACCTGTTTTGTCCCGAGCCTGAAAAAATAAAAGATACATACATTGAGTTTTATTTTTAATTCTAAGATAATGGTTGTCTAAAAGCTAAACCTGTTACATAATGGATAGGCATAGCTTATCATTTTTAGCACTATCAAGATAAACTTATGAAAATTCACATAGTAATTTTCAATATAGTTGAATTTTCAAACTATGTATTTGCCTTATATCACATATCAAATTGAACTGAGTAGTCTATTCTAACTCTATTTTGTCAGAAAATTATGTGACAATATTCTAAGAGGTTTTGCCAGAATATAAATAAAATAAGAGAATTATAACTACGGAGTGCATAAAAAAAAACTGATTCATGCTAAATGTGCTAAAATGAGCAATATGGCAGTTTTCATTTTGTCAGAAAAAAAAAAAAAAAAAAAAAAAAAAAAAAAAGAAACTATTGGGGTTATTTTATAAATTATTGCACCAAATTAAAGATCTATTTATTTGCTATTTAATGATATAACTTTGACTGTAATACAATGTTTGGCTGTGAACTTATAAGGATTTTACTGTAAGGAGTATTCCCCAAATCTCAAATTCTGATGTTTTGGCAAAGAGGGTGCATTGCTATTTTAAATGTAAATCTCTTTTACTAATAAATTCTGATGACACTAGACCCCCCTCCCCCAAAACACCCAGTAAAACAAGTCCATCTGATTCTTCATACTTTTTCTTTTTCATATAACAACCTGTTTATTTTACAACATACACATCTTATTATTATAATGGAGATTCGGTGTATGTAACCAAAACTAGATTACTGCTTAGGTCACAATACCCTCAGGAATTGCTAAGTTTATCAATGAGTATTTAACTTATAGTCAAAATCCTTAATACATAGAATAAATCTTAACAATGTCTACAAAGATCTAAGATAGATTTACCTCAAAACAGCCCATGTTATTGGTGCATTTAAAATCCTGCAATGTGTCTTATATATCACTAAGAAATAAAGGTTTACATAATATATGGTGCGGTTAATTTGCATACTGGTTTTAACAAAACAGGCTTAATAAATAATTACTTGGTGTAATTGATCTCTAATATCAGTTTTATTCTCCACTCTATTGTGTAAGTTTTTTTGTTTTTAATTCTTTTTTTTTTTTTATGTGTGTTATGATGTAAATCTTGTTTTATTAAAATCAATCCTATGAATGATTTTATGTAGAAACCAATTAAAATATAATTAAAATAAGTAATCTTTTTATATGCATTCTTATTTAATTTTGTTAGTCTTTCTAATTTAATATACTATTTTATTACATAAAAACTTAAATGGTTTAATTCAAATGGTTTTATTAAAACTTAGATACTTGTGCCCAGGGGGTACATATTTTTGCTAGTCTATTTAATTTCTTTAAAATATCTGAATTGGCTTTAGCCAATCTGAATACACATTGTTTAAATTTAAAGAATAAATTTTAGATAGAATAAAATATCTTAATAATCAACAAGATTTGAAACCAACTCTTTCCTGGGACATTTATATTATACAGAAGACAACATATTTACTTACTTCTTTGACCGAGGCGAAAACAGGGACACCCAAATGGGTGGTTCCTGCCTTGGCAGGAGAAACTCCTCCAACCAGTTTAGTACCATATTCAAGGCATTGTTCACTGTGAAAAGTTCCCTGGAAAAAAAAATAAAATAAAAATAAACAGAAACGTTTAACAAGGTTTTGTAAATTAATATTCAAGCCAAAATTTTTATTCTGAAGTTACCATAATTGAAAAATAGTTTCATTATACTGAATAAGATAATCAACAAGATTTTAAAAGGTACTAGACAAAATGTGACCCATTGAGCTCTTGCTAGCTAATTGGTATTAAGGAAAAGAGAGTTTGCAAAGTGAAATAAATTTAAAAAATTAAAAAATTTACCCACCACCACCAAAAAAAACATTAAAATCATTTTGTAATATTTCTAAGAAATGTTGGTCCTAATTTAAATTGAAATGGATCATGGAATTTCATTATGGGCTCATCGCTGCTAATGAAAAAACATACAAATAAAGTGAGTAGTTAAAGGTCTCTCTCTCAATCACTCTCCTATCTCTCTCTTACTCACACAGAGAAACTAACATATATAACAAGGAGGTAATCAACATATACATAGAGAGGGGGAAAGGGATAGGCAGAATGCGGGTGGAGGACGGGTCAGTTTCTGACTTAATTGCAAATTATGACTAATCAGAACCAATTAAAATGGATTTTTTTTTCAAACATAACTCAATCCTAAAAGCAAGGAATATTTTAATATGAATTTTGTGTAATTAAACTAGAACAGGAAAAAAGCCTTTAGGAAACCAAGATTGATTCGCTCAGCTTTAGTATAATAACAGATATCAATTCACAAAGTTTGGTTGGTTATGTAGATAGAGGAATTAAGTATGATTAATTGAATCAAATTACCACAGCCAGAAAATTCAGCAAACACTGTGTACGACATGCAGAACACTGGACAGCTGTTTCGACCTTATTTGGTCTCCTCAGCAGTGTATACCACAATCTCTGTCACTTGAAATCGAACTAGCAACCACAGAATGCAGAGCCGAAATGCTACCTCTAGTCCGTGTGTGGCATGGGCTGCGGACCAGAGGTAGAGTTTCGGCCCTGCATTCTGTGGTCACTAGTTCAATCTCAAGTGACAGAGATCATGGTATACACTGCTGATGAGACCAAATAAGATCGAAACAGTTGTCCAGTGTTTGGTTGGTTGGATGTTAGCATGTCAACCCTTGTTGGGTTATTTTATGCCAAAAAGGTTTTTGTTTTATACATTCTTGTTGGGTATTCAATCTTTTTTAAAAATACATTTTTTAAATTCATTTTATTTATCTATTTAACTCCTAGATGCAATCCTAACAGGCACTACCACTTCAGGTCAAAGTGGACCTGTGAGTAATGACAATGAAGGAGTACTATACACTCTCCAAAGCTCGAGAATTGGGTTTTGCAGCATGTCAAATCCATTGGGTTATTTTATGCCAAAGATGTTTTTGTTTTATTCATTCTTGTTGGGTATACAATTTTTTTTTATTTTTTTTTTATTTTTTATTTTTTTTTTAAACAAATTTTTAAATCTATTTAACCCATAGATGAGACCCTAACAGGTACTACAACTCCGACTAAGCGTAGACAGGGGTGTAATGGCTATGAAGGGGTACTCCACACACTGCAAAGTGCAAGAATTGGGTGGTTGGTTGGATTTTACAGCTTGTCAACCATCCATTGGGTTATTTTAAGCCAAATAATTTTTTGTTAAAAAAAAAAAAAAAAAAAAAAAAATTGTTTAAAAAAAGATTTGTATACCCAACAAGGATTTATTCTTGATTAATATTCAATTTATTTTTAACACATTTCTTGATCTATTTAACCCATAGATATGACCCTAACAGGTACTACCACTCCGGGTCAGAGTGGACCTGGGCGTAATGGCAATGAAGGGGTACTCCACAATTCCCAAAGCTCCAGAATTGGAACCTCACCACTAGATGCAGTTTAACATCATACCCAGGACACTAAGATATCTGGCTTGGTACTGATATCATATGAGTTGGAACATGGTGCCGGGTGGGAATAAGTATTGCATTAGCAATCACAGCCAATGTGTTACAATATACTACCAAATGTGTGATTTCAGTTTTCCATCAATATAAGGTGATCTAAAATTATGTAGTAGTAAAGTTGCCGGAATGGCCTATTGTCGTTATAAGACAGACAGCAAGAGTATCCACCTTGGAGCCACAACATGCCGGGATTAATACTGGCCCTCACCAACTCAGTGTATGAGTAGCACAGCTTGAATCTGATGCTAGCCAACCTTAGATTACATTCATAAAGAACAGAATGAAGATTAACCTCAGAAAAATGGCTTACAAGATGAGAGTTCTAACCATAGATCTATGCCAGATGTTTTTATAGATATAAAAAAGTTATTTAATTATCTTACCTGTTTTCCAGTCAACCCTTGGCAGATAAGTTTGGTGTCATTGCCAATTAATAAATGTGGCCGGGTGGCTGTGTAACAATGACGTACACCAGTTGTTCTATTAACTGAAAATTCAAATAGAAACGAATCAGAAAAAGAAACTACTTTACATATATAAAATACACACATATATATATATATATATACACACATATATACACACACAGATGCTGATAGGAACATGACCTGCATCCCTGACACACAAGAATCTAAAAGGACATAGTAAAACTGTATCCATGCACCCCAGGGACAACTTTTTCATAAAAATATTCCAATACATTGCACACAACCAACTTGTAACAGTTCAGGGATGTGAGTTCTCAGATAATTGGCAGAAAGTAGCTTCATTCCAATTTCCATTGCCAACATCGCAAGATAATTTCTGGACTTGTGCCTAACTATGGTATTGCTTGACCCTGTTGTAAATACTCCTGTTTTATGTTGTTGTTTTTTTTTGTTGGTGTCTTTCTTCCCCCCCCCCATTTCAACCTAACTGCAAATGCATTCCAATATTTTCTTAAAAATGAATTCCATGGGATGGGGTACCATGGTAGGAGTTAGCTTTAGTGGTTTCAAAGAAAACTTGCCCATCCCCCTTTCCCCAGTTCATAAACAAAAACCCTGCAATTTATTAAAGAAACTTTAGTTGGGACCCCTCAAATTTCCCAGGAAATATTATATATTACTAAGAAACAAAGGTTTAAATAATATATGGCGTGGTTAATTTGCATATTGGTTTTAACAAAACCAGGTTTAATAGATAATTACTTAGTGTTATTGAACTCTAATATTATTGTTTTATTCTCCAATGTATTAAAATCAATCCTTTGAATGATATTATATAGAAACCAATTAAAATTTAATTAAAATGAGTGTAATCTTTTTATATACATTTTTATTTAATTTTGTTAGTCTTTCTAATTTAATATATTTCATTACATTAAAACTTAAATACCTACACCTGGAGGGCGCATATTCTTGCTCGTAGATCTATAATTATATTAAAGCTAAGTAAATCAATGATTGTATACTAAAGGCTTTTTTCTTATTTAGTTTAATCACACAAAATTCATATAAAAATATTCCTTAGTTCTAGGATTGAGTTAGGTTTGAAAAATTAGTTGAAATTTGTAATTAAGTAAAAAACTGACCCGTCTCTCACTTCACTTTCTGTCAGTCACTTTCCCCACCTCTCTATATTTTGATTACCTCCTCGTTATATATGTTAGTTTCTCTATCCGAGTAAAGAGATTGATTTAGAGAGTATGAAATAGATTTGTATGTTAAGTTCCAGAAGCAACTAGCCCATAGTTAGGTCAAACGTTTCTTTTCTAAGAAATCTTACAAAATGATTTTAATGTTTTTTTGTTTTTTTTTGTTTTTTTTTTTAATTCTCTAGCTGCATTTATTATTTTTTTAAAATTTAATTCGCTTTACAAACTTACTTTTCCTTAATCCCAATTATCTACCCAGAGCTCAATGGGTGACCCAATGATCACATTTTGTCAAGTATAATATATGAATAACAAGATCAATAATAAAGTAGGACATATAAGAAGAAATCACAAAATACCCCCCCACTTTATTCACCTAGACAGATTATAATCTGTTGACATATATATTGACACTTTTCCTCTACCAAAACCTTTGATATTTTTATCATTATCCTCACTTAAACTTTCTCTGATAAGAAGAAAAAATAAAAATACAAAAATATATTTCAGTTTTGTCCATAAGTAGAAAAATTAAACTTCTATACATATATAAAGGGCAGTTGTGTGTATGTATGTCCAGAGGAAACTATGAAAATACATTAATTAACGACAAAGTAAATATATATATATACACACACACATATTCCACCAGAACTTGATTTCTGTGCAAAAATAATGAAGATTTTATTCATATTTGGGAAGATATTTAAAAATTAAAATTTATATAATAACAGAAGGGTAAATCATTGGCGTGTTTTGTTTTTTTCCACTTTGAATTGATTGTATTAATCGCCTCATTAATATCTTATTTTTTTTAGAATTGTAAATTATTGAATTAAAATTTCTCACTATATTTTTATATATAATATCATTCCCTTTAGCCAGGCGAAAAAAAATTCCTGACGTCTCACCAGGTCTTTTTACGTGAGGATTTTTATGGGGCATCCAGCAAACTCGTAATAATGGATCTGCAAGACTAAATTTTTTATTTATCCACCCTCTATCAGGTAGCCGCTTCTAGTATATACATAAAGGGCAGTTGTGTGTATGTCCGGAGAAAACTATGAAAATAAAACAATTAATGACAAAGTAAATATAGCTACATATTCACTATCACCAGATCTTGCTTTTTGAGTAAAAATAATGAAGATTTGATTTATATTTGAAGATAATAAAATTAAATTTAAATGATAACAGCATGGAATTTTTGTTTTGGCATTTAATATTGTAAATAGTAGGCATTAATTTTTCTTTTTAGAGTAGCTGGATCAATGCAAGGTCTTTTTTATGTGGGGATTTTAATGGGGCATCCTGCGGGGATCCAACTCACAATTCAGTGATAATGGACCTGCGAGACTAACTTAAAAAAACAAAAAAAAAAAAAACAAACCTCTACCCAGGTGATGACAGGTAGTTGCTTCTAGTATTATATATGAAAAAGCCTAAAATTGCAAATCAATTTTAACAAATCAGTTAATTTAAGAATATTTTAAACCTTGAGCTAAAATCTAATAAGCCTGTGTGATTACTCAATAGGCATATCAATATAGAATATGGTTGGTTGGTTGGATTTTATGGCATGTCAACCCTTGGGCTATTTTATGCCAAAGACATTTGTTTTATTCATTCTTAGTTAGGTATTTAAATTTCTTTTTTAAACTCATTTTTTGATCTTTTAAAAACCAACCAACCAACCATGTTGTTTGATGAGACTTGTTCGTATCACTTTATATTATGACCTAAATAATCTGATCTACCCAGCAGCCATTTTAATTTTGTATTTTAAAGAAAGAATAAAAGGGAATCAGTAGTGACACAGAAAATCACTGATATATTTTTAAAAATTGAAATACAATTACATAAGCAGAAAATTTATGTCAACAAGTAAGAAACAATGGGTCAAGTGTTTTAAGAGATAATTCTCATTCCAGAGTGTAGAGAAAAACAAAATAAATATCAAGTTAAAAATAATTTACAAATTTAAACACCCCAAAATACAAATGATGTCAGTAATTATTTTAGAGATTGTTTTATTTGTTTTTTAAAAAATAAACTGAACTGTAAACTCTGCTTAGTATGATGACAAGTTCATACTTGAAAATTTTAGCAACAGTTTTCCTGAAATAGCCAAGTTTAATTATATAAATTGATAACAATCAACACTATTTAAAAATTTAAAACATATATATATATATAATTACTAGTATATCCTACTATAATGGAGATTCGGGGTCTATCCGTAACTGAAACTACATCACTGCTTACATCACAATATCCTCAAGAATTGCATAAGTTTATCAATGAGTATTTAATTTATAGTCAAAATCCTTAATATATAGAATTTATCTTATTTATTAACAATGTCTATGAAATAAGATATGGTGTCGTTAATTTACATACTGGTTTTAACAAAACTGGGTTTAATAAATAATTACTTGGTGTTATTGATCTAATATTATTGTTTGATTCTCCAACATTAAAATCAATCCTATGAATGATTTCATATAGAAACCAATTAAAATATGATTAAAATAAGTGTAATCTTTTTATATGCGTTGTTACTTAATTATGTTAGTTTAATTTAATATATTTCATTACATTAAGATTTGAATACTTATGCCAGGAGTTGCTAGTTTAAATGGTTCTTTCACAAAAGGAGTAAATCAAAATGGTGGAATTTTAAAATTTTATTTGAAGTAAATAAGGAACAAAGTAAGAGTTTGGTTTACAATATAATCTTAAACTGGAACTTTGCTTTTAGCATATTGGGTCTTGAAAATTACCAGACCTTTTTAAATTTTTAGTCTTACTAAAAAGGTCTTGCAATTTTCAAAACCGGATACAGAGATACTGATAGATATGCGTCCTGCATCCCTGTCGCACAAAAATCTAAAAGGACGCAGTAAAATCATATCCATGCATCCCAGTATTTTTCATTTTTCTTCCCTCACCATTTCAAGCTAACTGTAAATACATTTCAATAGTTTCTTAGAAATGAATTACACAGGATAGGTTACAAAGTAGGAGTGAGACAGCTTCAGTTATTTCCCCAGATCATAAATAAAAAACCCTACAAATATTAATAAACTTTAGTTGGGACCCATAATTTTTCCCCGGGGACTCATTCAAAGCAAATATGTGTGTCCCAGGGACACACTAAATCTAAAAGCTATCAGCATCACTGCTGATATGCCTAAAATCAAAACTATGCTCTAAAGTCCCATTGATGGTCATCCCCCTGTCCTTGAGTTATGTGGTGACTGACAAAAGGACAAAAAAGACATAGTAAGATGAATAACTTAGTAATGTTCAAAGGTTAAAAGTTCTTCTGTAGGGCTGCAAATGATATGTGTACAAAAAAGTAAAATGATTGTGTATGTAAGTCAAACATCTGCTCTCAAAGTGTAGGTGTGGAGGATTAAATAATAGCAGCAGCAGGAGCAGCAGATAAGCAGACTGTAAAGGATACTGTCATATGTTTGTGTTGATAGATGTTAATCATGTGATCAGTATAAGAAAAATTAGGACTGAAAAGGCTGATAATCTTGAATTGAATATTAAAAACACTGCATATGAATTTTTATAGTAACTAGCAAAAAAAAAAAAAAAAAGTCTCCGGGCACTCTTTCATAAAATAAATGTAAACAGATCTTTGAAATCTTATATTTTTTTAATAATAGACATAAAAAATAGTTTTGCACTCAAAAATTCAAATAAATGTTTCTTTCTAATAAAACTAAGTTTCTAACAGTTAAATTCAAATTAATTCAAATATTTAAGGTTTTTTCTTTTGTGGGGCATCAAAACTCTTCTGTTTTGATTATTGTCTGTCATAAAACAATTTTATGACATCAAAACAGAACATTTTTTTTTACACTGTTAACAATATATAAAATTCAAAAACAAATATTGAAGAAATATTTTTATAGGTTAGCATAGCCAAAAGTTTGGGGGTTGTCATTAAATGCAATATATAATAATAAAATACCCCTTTGGGACTAAAATTAGGGGTTGTTCACAGAACCAGATCTAGATTTCTGTTTAGGAGGCTCCTTCAAGTTACTTCAACATAGAAATTAAATTCGGTATACAAGAAAAAAAAAATGAAGTAAAATTAATTTAAAAAAAAAATATTCGTTCCGAAGAAAAATTTTTATTTATTTTTCTCAATTATATTGCTGTAAGATTAACCTGTACTACACTCTGGTAGGGGAGCCCAGTGAAATTGCCCCCTTCTAAATTCAGCCCTAACCGTTCATTATAATAGTTTGTTTAAAAAAAAAAAGAAAAAAAGGGGAGGTACTTGTTCAGTTAGAAGGTCCCAAGAGGGATTCAGCTAAATACTACCCTTAAATGTGCTTGTCATATTTTCATTATCCTGTTTTTGTTTGTTTGGTTTTTTTAACTAAAAAAAATCTAACCAGAACAAAATTTAAGACAAAACGATTAAACACAAGAATTGAGGAAAAATGTGCAATATATTTACAGATACATCACCAGATGTGTGTCTATGTTGTTGCTGTCATATGATATTATAATTTAAAGTTGGCCAAAAAGTCACGTGTTTTTAATACCCTCCACTCCAACCCATGAATTAAAATTCAACTAACTCTGAGAAAATCAATGAAAACTTAACGTAATTTTTGCTGTAACATGAGAGAAAGGATTTAAAAAATCATTATTATTTGTTTTACAGTCTTTAAAATGAGAAAAATTCCACAAATTAAAATCTGTATCTGTTCAAAATGGCACATTTTTTCAGTTTTTTACTCTCTTGAGATTGTGCTCTTTTTAACGTGATTTATTTCATTGTTATGATTATGAAATTCATAGAAAAAAATTATAAGGCTCTGTTAGGGAAGAAAATCAAAGTGTTTATTTACAATTTTTTAGAAAAGTTTAAAGAAAGGAAGAGATTTAGTCGAACTGGAATTTTGGTCACACATACCAAACCTGTTTTTTTGTTTTTTGTTTTGTTTTTTCTTAGATTTTTCAACTAGGTACGGACATGCAAAACAGTGTTCACAAAAATTTGTTTTTTTTTAGAACCAACAGAATGTCCAGAGGAGAACACATTTTATTTTTAAGTACGAAGTCAGCTGAACTCTATTCGGGACCTTTAAATTGAACATTAACAAATACATAAAAAATTGCTGTTTTTTTTTTCTCTCTCTCTCAATGATACGCAGCTCATTTAAAAACTGATTAAAAATTAATTTTGACACTCATTAAATTTTACAATTCATAAAAGGAATTAAACATTATTATTTTAATTACACACAAAAGAAAATAAATAAATATAAAATACAAGTAGATTTACTTGAAGACATTTTTTTTAAATCCTGAATGAATAAATAAATGAAGCACAATATTGTTTTCTTACAAGAAATTATAACCAAAATAATCTTTAACTGTATAAAAGATTGTAATTGTCTCAGTTTATTCAGCCAGTGTCCTTCGTTCACCTGTTAGTAGTTGAGATGAGAGCAGAGTGATGGATAATAGTTCATCGTTAATAAATGATTTAAAATACTAATTAAAATATGATTAAATACGACATGAAAGAGGAGACCAAGCATTCTTTTTTATTCTGTGTTAAGAAAGAAAAATATTTATAAGACAAAGTGTTTTTTAAGGGAAGAATTACTCTTTCGTTTTTTTCCTCCCAAGTATAACACTCCTACTGTAGGTCAAGGCCTCATATTTTAGTGGTACGTACGATGCAATGACAAAATTTAATATTATTAACTTTTCTTTTTTTTTTTTTTAGTCAACTTTTACGAGTATGTCATTTGGAAATGTTATTTAATATAAAAACTGAATTGTTTTCTAAAGAGTGAGGAAAGAAGTTAATAAAAGCAACTGATAGCATATTCTTAAACTTTCTTTAAGAATAACACTTTTTTTAATACTATATTTAAGATTAAACATTTTCAAAACAAAAAAGGTGAAAGTGAATCAGAATTGATTATCAACTAAAAAAGATAATTCCCCAGCCCACGTGTAAGAATAAATAAAAGGAATTGATTTAATATATATATTATAGATACGTACTACCGAAGCGAGTACTATTAACAAGGAATTGATTTATGATTAAAAATATGTCGGTGTCAGTCAGTGTCGTCATTAAGGATCTTTCCCTCTAAAAAATAAAATCAATTAATAAACTACTTTTTTAATTTTAAAATAAAAAAAAGGTAAAATATTTTTTTTAAATAATTTCTTTAAAAAATCATTAAATCCATAAAACAGTTTGAATTAGTAAAACTAACACTTAAAAATGTGATCTTGGGGTGAATTTTCAAAATTTGCACGTAACTTTTACAGTCACACACACACACAACTGCGTTTAAATTTCAAAAATTACTAAAAACAGTTAAGTTTTAAATTTAACGATAAAAGGACAAAACTTTGAAATAAAATTTTAGTAAAGAAAGAATTAAGAATAAAATAAACCCATTATTTATTAATTCTTATTTATTGAAATACAACTACTATATACCCCCCCCCAAAAAAAAGGGAAAATATTATATATAAAATACCCCCCCCCCCATTTTTTAATGGAACTATTCATGAAATGAAGAAATATAGGGGTGAAACAAAACAGTTTTGACTATAAATTAACATAAAATTTGAGGCCTAAAATGTAAATCCTAAAAAGATCCCTTTTTTTCACATTATTATTATCTTTATTTTTTTGTTATTTTTTTACGTGTTTTAAAATGTGGGAGTGTCAATAATTACCGACTCGAGTTTTATTGACATGAGAAAGTGTACCGGCTTCTGAAATATTTTTTGGCTTTAGTACTCTCAGTCAATAACAGATCGTCAGTCCCAATTTACTGTAAATTTTAAATCATCCTAAATATTAAACAGTAGTGAATAAACATAAGAAAGATCTCTTACAGAACGGTTAAACGATTGAGAATGAACATGGGAAGAAGACTAACCACAAGGAAGGTCACCTATAGAAACAATAGGCCAGGGATCCATCGGTCATTTCTGAGATGCTAATGATAAATAAACTTTCCGAATCAGTTAGAATTATTACCTAAAAAAAATAAGAACAAACAATAATTACTGCTAAAATAACTCTAAATTAAACAAGAATAAAACGGGGTAGGTCAAGGTTAAAAATGGTTTTAAGATAGTTAGGGTACACGACAATTGAACATGGTGGGAGTAAATTACGTTTTGTCGTTTATCACTTAGGCAAAAAACTGGAAGTAACACAGGATACAACAATCAGAACGATTACTACGTTACAATAATAAATTTAAGAAACAAAAACCTCAATATAAGTTAGGTTGTACTTTCACACACTATTTTGAACAAATTAAGAAAGTGTTAATTCCATTAAATAATGAAAAAAACGTTGTTCCAGCTCACCTAATAATCTACCGAAGCTCTGCACGCTGCCATGGGTTGTGCCGTGATTTATCCGACCAATCGCAACAGGCCTAAAAATCTTCACCGGAGATTTGCTGACATATAAACATTGAATAACGTTGAACCAAATTGGCAGACTAGCGGATGCACATACAAGATAATTGATTACAATTAATAATGGATCGTACTGAAAAGAATGTTTGTTTAGTTGGTTTGTTCGAATTTTACGGTGGTAATTAACCTTGTGTTGGCGTTATTTTATACCGAAGAAGTTTTGTTTTATTCAATTCTGAATGCCGGTAATTAAAAAAGTTTTTTTTTGTAAATCAAATTTTTAAACACATTTTTTTAAAGCTCAGTTTTTTCTATCTATATCACATACTTGACCTGAATAATGGCAATGAAGAGGTGTATACTCCACAACTGCCTCCATCTGCCAAAACTTGAAACTTCACTATTAAATGCCAGTTTTATCGTTAATATCCAAGACACAAAAAAGTAGTGTTTATTTCATGGAGAGAAAAAGATGGTGTCACAAATAAAAATTTTAAATTAAATAATGCTAAAATGTGGTTAACATAGATATTTACAGAATCTTGCCTGA
>JALAJA010000682.1:15000-44566 GCA_023376005.1 Doryteuthis pealeii | reverse complement strand
AAAGAGAGAGATAATCCCTGGTCTAGTGCTTGTGAAACGGGATAGACTCTCTCGCTATCGGCTGATACCGACAATAGGCTACTCCATCGACTTTACTTAAATCTATAATTGTTTAATAATGATAATTATTAACTACTTGGATCCATGTTTATTGTTTGTTTATTGATTTTAACGGCATATCAACCGTCTGGGTTTATGTCATGCCTAACGGTTAGGAAGTGATACATATCGTGTATTTATGTTTATACTTTTTAGTAATTGGTTTTTAAAAATGTGATTATTGGGGATATGTGTGATGGTATTGATTTGTTCCATGTCTTATAATTACTATGGTATAATTTTATTTCTCTCAAAAGAAGAGAGAATATCCTCCCATTTTGACATTTCCTAAACAGAATCTTTCATATTGTTGCTTTAAAATAACGCTTTCTGATGTGAGCAGAAAACCTGTATTCTATGAATAAGTGTTTAACTGTCAAAGATGTTTTGACATGTTCCATATTATGGTTGTTGTTCTTGGTTTGAGTATATTGGAGTGTGTTAGTCTTGTTGGCCAATGCGTAATCGAGATATAATGTCTTGTTCCTTTCTAGACTTCTTTAAGTGGGTATCCAGCCCCAAAGTGGGTTTGATTAGGAAGCGTTTATTGTTGCTGTTGTTATTCCAGTGTTGTTTGCCCATTTTGTATGAAGGAATCTATTGATTTTAGGTTTCAAATCAGTATATGGTATCTTGAAATTGCCAGGGATTAAATATAGAGCCGATTTAGCTGCGAGTCTGCTCTTCATTTCCCTCACCCTATATGACTTGGGATCCAGCATATCATATTCCTTAGAGTTAGACATCAAGTCTAATATATCAGGGAGCTTAATGATGAGAGGTTTTTCCATTTTTTTTATTTCTAATTGATTGTAGGACAGAGAGTGAGTCTGAGAAGATGATATATTTTTGTGGTATTTTCATAGATTATGTCAAGTGCTAGATCTATTGCACGGGTTTGAATCCATGTAACTGTGTACATACAAATGACTACTATTAATAGACATGATTATTTGAAAAACATATAAGGATTAATACTGAAACTATACAGCAGTTTACAAATTATTTGTTTAGATAAACGTAGCGTCCGACTAGGAACTACAAAGTTCCTGTTCGATAACCGGCCCTCGCCAACTCAGCGTATGAGTAGCACAGGGATCTGTGCGGTAAAGTGATGAGCTAATGGTAGGTGTTACGCTCCGACTCAGACGCCAAAATAAATATCCTTTGTCTAGCGCTAATGAAAAGGGGCATGGGCTCCCTCGCTGTCCGGCTGAATACAACCTTTACTTACTTTATAGAAAATTTTAGATTGAAAAGAAACGGGTAATCTAATTTGGGTAAAGAGAATGAGAAGAAAAAGAATAAGAACAAAAGAAAATATATTTTTAGGATTCTAGCACTCAATGTATGTCAGCAAGTGACCGGCCAATGCCCCAAATCTAGATTTTTTTTTAAAAAAACGGAAGTCCCAAATTTCCTGCAGAAGAGCGGGAACGTATATTTCCTTTTTCCCATCCGGGACCCACAACGAGTAAAGAAAACTCTTCTTTTTTTTGCTGGGTGTCTCATGAGGGACGACGTCGTTCTTTTTCACGGGTTCCGTGGAAGTGGTTTTTGACTGACCGCGAGCAGCGAGAATAGGGGCAATGATGTAATTCATGATGGAAAAATTTGACCTTACTCTCCTCTCTGAAAAAAACATGAATGAGCGAGAAATAAACAACGCTGTAACCCACTATTCTTTCGTATTGTTTTTTTTTGTTTTTTTGTTTGTTTTTTTTTTTTGTTTTGTTTTTTTTGCTTTTTGTTTTGTTTTCGTTTTTTTTATTTTATTTTTGTTTTTTGTTTTTGTTTCTTGGAATCTACTTCCTATGTTGGAATGCTGCAGCTTGTGTGCGATCAATTATGTGAGCAGTTCCTACTACTAGACGACTTGGGCTTTTATGATGCAGTGACCATTGCTAGAAGGAATTTAATATCATATAACTGCGTGTAATAAACCTTAAAAATAACATCAAACATTGAAATACCTAATTCCCCAACTTTCTTGGCATATGTTAGCACTAGTCGAATTGATATCCGTTAAAATTCGTCCGTCATTCAATGGAATAATATAACTTGGTACATACAAAATAAATATGTTAAATAGACACAATTAATTGAAAACATATAATGTGATTAGTATTACAATAGAAATATAGAAATCATAAAGTTTTGTCAAAATTATTTGTATTAGATAGAAATATTTGATTAAGAAATCTCTTAAGAAACAACGACACAAACGATTATAATTATAAATGTACAATGAACGCAATTCCGAACTTATTGGCATATAATAACGCTAGACGGTTTGACATCCGTTAAAATCATCAATCAATCAATAGAATAATAAAGATACCTTCCTCGATTACTAAAGTAGTTGCGTATTTATAACTTTGCCTTTGAACTGGTGTTCTGTATCTAGATGAAGCCAGTGTTGATTGCCACTTTTAGAACCATTTGGCCTTCCCCACTTCGAAAATTGTCTCGACAAAATATTCACGCCCACCCAATGGAACTTTTTTTTTTGTTGTTGTTTTTTTTTTTTTTCAGACAAACGAAAATAATATATGATATTGCTTATTTTCACATCGTCAAAATCATGGGAACAAATAAATGATCGAATTGGAGATGCGTCAACACTTTTAATATCTCGAGGATTGAGACATATATTGATTAATATATACGTTATTATCTGCGGTACTATTTCACACATTTTTTTGTCTGTGATATGTTTTTATACGCTGTTGATCAAAACATTCAATCTGTTTTAACGTGAGGTGGATTAGGACAAATTTACTTTGAACAATTTCATACAAAGAATGTAGTTGGTTGTAATATGACATGAGTTGGGTTTCAAAAGGACAATTCGCGTATTTTGGTTATTGATCTTATGATGGAGCTTGGAATGATGTAGGCAATATTTCCTTTTTTTAATAATACTATTTTGTTATAAACATAAAAATACGAACTCAAATGCAATAAGATATAACTGCAGTTCATAAAAAAGTTACGAAGACTAATTGAATGTGTCAAAAGAAGTTCCCTATGTACGGCGCAGGCGAGTACTCAGTGAATAATACCATGAGGTTTTTATAGGGCATATTTAAGGTTGATTGCAATTCAAATCAATATATTAAGTGGTCTACAAATGCACAAGATTATATATTATATATAGTATATATATATATATATATATATATCACTTCCTCCCCGCACGAGCAGGAGTGACACACTTTAAATTTTAAGCGGAATTTAGCAGGTTTATTATATAACTGCGTATAAAAATCTCTTTTAGAAAAAACTACACAAACAAATTAAAATAACCTCAATTCCTAACATCTTGGCATATGTTAGCACTAGTAATTGATATATATATATATATATATATATATATATATATATATATATATATATATATAATACAACCCCTCTGCATGAGCAGGATTGCGACATAAAGTCAATCTTTTAACCGGTTTGAATTCAAGTTTTCTTTTCTCCGAGACCGGTTGCCTAAACAAACTTAAAGAGTCCAGTCTGTCCTACTATTTACCCCAGATTTGGCGAGAGTATGTGCATACCTTTCCCAAGGGTATTAGTGCTATATGAAAAGAAACAGCCTAGTCCAGGATTTGAACTCGGGTCGATGAGTCCATTTCCTACGACTCTAATCATTTACACCACGCACTTCCACATATATTATTTACTAAGCTTAGATTAATGTGGCACATGCCAGATTATGTGACGCCAGTGAGAATAAAACTCACTGACAATGGTCTGCGAATTTAGCCTGCTAACCATTACACCACATGGAGTGCCCCATAATGTAAACGATATGGCTCTCAAAGAACATCAGAACAAACTATATGAATATAACAAGCTAATGATTGTTTTTTATGTTAAAGCGAGAACTCTTCCAAACCGTATCAGTGGTATTGTATGGATGCACACTTGGACACCAACAAACCGCTTGGAGAAAAGGTGGATGGGATCACAAGGATCCTGTGTAATGTCTTGAATGAATCCAGAAAGCAACACCTTACAAAGAAGTAGCCATACAACCACTGGCATCCTATCACACAAAAACACTACTAAGACAAACAAACATGCTGGGAAACTCTTGGAGAAGCAAGTGTGAACACATAAGGTGTCGTTTTCCTGTGGACAGGACACGTCAGTGAAGAACGACCAGCAAAAATATGTATCAATCAGGTCTTTGCGAATGTGGATGTCGTATGGAAGACGTTCCAGGAGCAATGTCTGAAAGAGACTGATGCAGAGAGAGACAGACAGACAGACAGACAGACAGAGACAGAGAACAGACAGAGAGAGTCATAGAAATCGTGATATCAGTACGTCCTGATGTTGATGATGATGTGTTGCTGCCTGTGTATTTACCGGCCTCTCCATCTACGGGAAAAGATCCGACAACAGCAGAGTAACAGTTGGATTGAATTCAGAGTATCCTTCTCTAAGCCATCTTTGATTACGTTACTAAGGCTAAAAAACCAATTCTGTAACTGGTAAGATCAGAGTGTTTTTTTTCCTTATGATCACTTTCTTTAGCTACAAACGACTGATTCTGATATTATTTTATAAATTAAACCAAATAAATTAGCCATTAATGAAATATTTGATTCCAGATTCACATTCTCAACTTAAATGGCATATCATCTATCATTGATAATCTACACTTCATATTATGAGTGGTGTAATGCTTAAAGCCGAAGGAAAATGGATTCGTCGACCCGAGTTCAAATCCTGGATAGCTGTTTACATTTCACATGGTGCTAATATCCAAGGGAAAGGTATGCATCCAGCTACTCTCCTTCCAGCTATGGGTAAATAGTAGGGCAGACTGGAATTAAAGAGTCCAGTCTTGATAAGCATCTGGTCTAGGAAAAGGAAAACTCTGAATTCAAACCGGTTAAACTCTACTTAAGAAATTAACCTCTGTCACATCCTGATCGTGTAGAGGGGTTGGTAAATATATTTAATCGAACATAGTATCTCTTCAGATTAGTATCCGTTCTTAAATATCTAAAGAAAAAAGTTCCCTGGAAAATACGAAACCTATTGTATAGTTTTTGTTCGGAAAGATAAAATGGAATTACGAATTGTGTAGCATCAAATTACGAAATTAGAGTGCGTGATGTTGATGATGAAGATTTTGTTTCTTTGTGTTATTTAACTCTTTGTAGTGGAATACAAGTTCTTACCTTCAAACCAGATTGGGAGATTTTGTTATTTTCAATGGTTGTTGGATTTGCGACTTGGGAATTTTTTCTCCAAGGTGATGTGTGTGTGGTTTCTTCGATGTTGACGCCTGTGCGTCTGCAGCTATACGGAAGTCAATTCTCTTCTTGACGATTAACAAACAACCAACAGAAACTCAACGTTAATATCTTGGTTTTAATGAGTCTTTAATCTCAATTACAAACACGATTTCCACAAATAGGGAATTGGTGAAACTACCCGACGTCATACACTGACCTTCTCACTTTCATTATTTAACAATTAGCCAAAAGGAAATCAGAGACAAAACGGTAAATATGTTTAATACAGTTAATGTCAAATGTAAAAATTTGTCCTTATTCGCATTTATTAAACAAATGATCGAAATTGATCAGAATTGCTAAGACTGGTATGATGTTTGGAAGAGAGATTTTTTCCTCTCAAAATGCATTTGAAATAAATGAAATCGATTTGTCAGAATTAATACAATTTTTATTTTATATGTTGTGCAGTATAAATGTAAAATTAATTTGTCTTAATCTTAAAAGGCGATCATTTAATAAAAATTCACGATAATAAAAAATTCATTAATACAAAGTGATTAATTTGGAATTAATTCATTAAATTTACAAATTGTCTTTTTAAGGAATCCAATCATCTCTTATTGAACTGCAATTATCAATTTTTGTTAGTTTTTTTCTTTTTTTTTTTTCTTTTTTGTTTTGGTTCTTTTTCTTTTTTTGTTGTAGATTTTATTACAGTTTTTTATTTGCCTTTTATGTAAATCTATCAATTAATATGGCATTATGTATCAGATTCATAGTCGCTGACTTCTACTGCACTTGCTGCAGAGTCATGTCGACTTTGTTCTATTTTGGATTAATCCTTTTGCAGCCAATCCTTGTGGCGACCATCCGTATCACATGCGGACTTCAACCACATGAAGATATAAACAGTTAAACTGTTTAGTTTATATATATATATATATATATATATATATATATATATATATATATATATACCAACTTCCTCTGCACGAGCAAGATGTAAGCACAAGTTCATTTTTTACGGGTTTAACAGGTTTGAATTCAGAGTTTTAATTCTAAACTAGACTGGTTTACCTGACCATGTAGCGCCCAGTATGTCCTACTATTTACATAATAGCTGGAAGGGAGAATAGTTGGATTTATACCTTTCCCAAGGGTATTAGCGCCATGGGAAAAATGCACTAGCTTCATCCAGGAATTGAACTCACGTTCGACGGGTCCATTTCTATGTCTTAACCATTAGACCACTCGCTCAATTTTTGTTTTTCAGATTTTTAATTGCGTTTTATAAAAGCCAATTAGAATAGGCGATAAATTTGGTGAATATTTCTCTGGGCGTAATTAAACCAACCAGAAAATAACTACAAGGATTGCAAAAGCGCGTTTAGATACACAGATACACAGGAATTAGGAAAACATTATTATCTCAAAAGATTAAACTTTTTATAATGTAAAGTTCTACAAATAGTCAAATCAGCAAATCCAACCCTCTTCATGGGACCGAAGATTTGCAAACATTATTCCAGTGACAAGAAAGTGAAGTCTGTAGCGAAGAAGTGGCTTAAAGAACAGTCAACAGAATTTTACATGCTCTCATTTGAAGGCGGAACATTGCTATTGAGAGAAACGGTGATTATGTGGAGAAGTAGGGATGTGATCCACTGAAGACCAGCTTCATTTAGATGTATTATACCATGTTCCTATGTTGGTAATTATACCTGTCCTAAACAAAATGTCATCCACAGGGTTTCGACGTTTACGTCTCATCAGTACAGATCGATTTTAACAGCTATTTCTAGCCGGGAGCTAAACCGACAGATTTTTCGTCTGTCAAGCCCTTACCATCTCGGCCGTGGTAACTGTATGTTTTTTAAAGATGTATGTTTTTTACAATCATCAGAGAACTCAATATATGAATAAAGTATATGGTGATAATGTTATCAACACCGGTTAGTTAATACTAAATTCATTGTGTAGACATTTAATCATAATACAATTTGATAAAGTAAGCTTGTGGGTATAATTATGTTGGATAAGAAATTCTCCACTTCCAAAAAAATGACACTAGATAATGTAAATTTACAAACATATTGAAAACAAAGGTCTTTCTCCGCCTGTTTCAAACCTTCAATTTTCAAGTTTAGATAGAGTCGTAATTATGAACATTTAATTATTTCAATTCTTTTGTTCTTATACAGGGTGGTTCGGGATAAAATTTTCTCCGTAGGATGGAGGTATTGACGCACACTACGCATCATTTAAAAGCTTGGGCATTCTTTATTATATACGTGATGACAGAGAGAATGGATGACTGGAACACCTGAATCATGGAACTGAATACTTGTATCATGATGATTGTGTCAGCCATCAAAATAAAAAGAGATTATGGTTGCTGCCCAATGCCCTGAACACTGTAAAAACAATCAGGCATGAACTGGAGAATTGCATGGAGACTACGAGCTGTGGCTAGAAGAAAGCAACATAACAGACGATCTGATTGCGTTCGTATAGCAGAATCCTGGAGAATCTACAAAAAAATGTTAGAGGACCCTCAGATGCCTACGTGGAGTTGCTAAACACTGTGTCAAGCCCTGGATATCAAAGGGTAGCCAATGGTAGCCATATTTATGGCAGAAGGATTCGGCCCGTGTCACACCTCTGGGGAAAAATGGTTGTCGGCGAATTTTTACGACTACACCAGTTCCCAATGTTTGGCCCGAACTCCCCAGATCTTAACCCCATGAATATTATGTACGTGGCGCTTTTGAAAGACACACAATCAATGTGCAGTACTAAAAAGCCCAGTTAATCAACAGAATTAAGGTAGTTTTTGAGACCTTCCAGGCAAACTTAACATCAGCTCGCTCCAGGTTCCGGAGCAGGAATGAGGCTGGTGATGCACGCTAACGGTGGTTATTCAACTGAACTTGTTGATAGTAGTGTATCTTCCGTCCTGTTGAATTTCTTTTCAATCGCATTAAATTTTGTGGTTACCAAACACTTTTTCTTTTTCCTTATAAACCGTCATTTTCTCCCGAACACCACACACACACACACACACACACATAATATATATATTATATATATATATATATATTATATATATATATATAAACAAAAGAATATAATTAACTCTTTGGAGATGTATGTTTACTGCTGCTCACCCTGAATATCTTTGCGTTATTCGGTAATGTCACATTTCATAACATATTTTTAAATACTCGTATATTTTTTACCAGACATTGGAAAAAAAAACGTGTTTTACTTGTTCAATGTCTGTTAAAAAATATACGAGGTATTTAAAAAATATGTTATGAAATGTGACATTACCGAATAACGCAAAGATATGTGAGCAGCGTAAACATACATCTCCACAGAGTTAATTTATATTCTTTTGTTTATCATATATATATTATATTTATTATATATATATATATATAATGTGTGTGTGTGTGTGTGTGTGTGGTGTTCGGGAGAAATTTGACGGTTTCATAAGGAAAAAGAAAGTGTTTGGTAACCACAAAATTAATGGATTGAAAAGAATTCAACAGGCACGGAGAGTACACTACTATCAACAAGTTTCAGTGAAATAACACCGTTGCGTCGATCAAGCCTCATTCCTGCTCCGGAACCTGGAGCAAGCTGATGTTAAAGTTTGCCTGGGAAGGTCTCAAAAACTATTAATTCTGTTGATACTGGGTTTTTTTAGTACTGGCACATTGATTGGTGTCTTTCTCAACAGCGCCACGTACATAATAATTCATGGGGTTAAGATCTGGGAGTTCGGAGGCCAAACATTGGAACTGTGTAGTCGTAAAAATTCGCCGACAACCATTTTTTCCCCAGAGGTGTGACAGGGGCCGAATCCTTCTGCATAATATGGCCTACCATTGGCTACCTTGATATCCAGGGCTTGACTACAGTGTTTAGCAACTCCACGTAGGCATCTGAGGGTCCTCTAACATTTTTTTGTAGATTCTCCAGGAATTCTGCTATACGAACGCAATCAGATCGTCTGTTATGTTGCTTTCTTCTAGCCACAGCCTCGTAGTCTCCATTGCAATTCTCCAGTTCATGCCTGATGTGTTTTTTACAGTGTTCCAGGGAGCATTGGGCAGCAACCATAATCTCTTTATTTTGATGGCTGACACAAATCATCATGATACAAGTTATTCAGTTCCATGATTCAGGTGTGTTTCCAGTCATCCATTCTATCTGTCATACGTATATAAATAAAGAATGGCCCAAGCTTTTAAATGGATGCGTAGTGTGCGTCAATACCTCCATCCTACGGAGAAAATTTATCCCCGACACCTGTATAAGAACAAAGATTGAAATAATTAAATGTTCATAAATTACGACTCTATCTAAACTTGAAAATTGGAAGGTTTTGAAACAGGCGGAGAAGACCTTTGTTTTTCAATATGTTTGTAATATTTACATTATCTAGTGTTCATTTTTGGAAGTGGAAGAATTTCTTATCCAGACATAATTATACCACAAGCGTTACTTATCAAATTGTATTATGAAATTATGTCTACACAATGAATTTAGTATTAACTAACCGGTGTTGAAAATTATCACCCATATACTTATATTCATATATTGAGTTTCTCTGATGATTGTAAAACATACATCTTTAAAAAACATACAGTTACCCACGGCCGAGATGGTAAGGGGCTTGACAGACGAAAAATCTGTCGGGTTTAGCTCCCGGCTAAATAGCTGTTAAAATCGATCTGTACTGATGAACGTAAACGTCGAAACCCTGTGGATGACATTTTGTTTAGGACAGGTTATATTACCACATAGGAACATGTATAATACATCTAAATGAAGCTGGTCTTCAGTGGATCACATCCCTACTTCTCCACATAATCACCGTTTCTCTCAATAGAAATGTTCCGCCTTTCAAATGAGAGCATGTAAAATTCTGTTGACTGTTCTTTAAGCCACTTCTTCGCTACAGACTTCACTTTTCTTGTCACTGGAATAATGTTTGCAAATCTTTCGGTCCATGAAAGAGGGTTGGATTTGCTGATTTTGACTATTTTGTAGAACTTTACATTAAAAAGTTTTAATTCTTTTGAGATAATAATGTTTTCCTAATCCTGTGTAATCTGTGTATCTAACGCGCTTTTTGCAATCCTTGTAGTTATTTTCTGGTTGTTTAATTTACGCCCAGAGAAATATTCACCAAATTTTATCGCCTATTCTAATTGGCTTTTATAACACGGCAATTAAAAATCTGAAAAACAAAATGGAGGCGAGTGGTCTAATGGTTAGAGACATAGAAAATGGACCCGTCGACGTGAGTTCAATTCCTGGATGAAGCTAGTTGCATTTCCCATGGCGGCTAATACCCTTGGGAAAGGTATAATCCAACTATTCTCCCTCCAGCTATGTAAAATAGTAGGACAACTACTGGGCGCTTTATCCATGGTCAGGTAACCAGTCTAGTAGAATTAAAACTCTGAATTAAACCTGTTAAACCCGCTTAGAAAATGAACTTGTGTTACATTCTGCTCGGCAGAGGGTGGTAATATATATATATAATATATTATATATATATATATATATATATATATAAACTAAACAGTTTAACTGTTTAATATCTTCATGTGTGTTGAAGTCCGCATGTGATACGATGGTCGCACAAGGATTGGCTGCAAAAGGATTATACCAAAATAGAACAAAGTCCGGACATGACTCTGCAGCAAGATGCAGTAGAAGGTCAAGCGACTTTGATGAATCTGATACATAATGCCATATTAATTGATAGGATTTAACATAAAAGGCAAATAAAAAATTGTAATAAAATCTACACAAAAAGCAAAAGTAACCAAAACAAAAAAGAAAAAAAAAAGAAAAAAAACTAACAAAACTGATAATTGCAGTTCAATAAGAGATGATTGGATTCCTGTAAAAAGACAAGTTTGTAAATTAATGAATTAATTCCAAATTAATCACTTTTGTTAATGAACTTTTTATTATCGGTGAATTTTTATTAAAATGATCGCCTTTTAAGATTAAGACAAATTAATTTTACATTATACTGCACAACATATAAAATAAAAATGTATTAATTCTGACAAAATCGATTTCATTTATTTCAAATGCATTTTGAGAGGAAAAAATCTCTTCTCCAAACATCATACCGTCTTAGCAATTCTGATCAATTTCGATCATTTTGTTTTTAATAAATGCGAATAAGGACAAATTTTTACATTTGACATTAACTGTATTAACATATTTACCGTTTTGTCTCTGATTTCCTTTTGGCTAATTGTTTAAATTAATGAAAGTGAGAAGTGTGATGACGTCGGTGGTGTTTCACCATTCCCTATTGTGGAAATCGTTTGTAATTGAGATTAAAGAGCTCATTAAAACCAAGATATTACGTTGAGTTTCTGTTGGTGTTTTGTTAATCGTCAGAAGAGAATTGACTTCCGTAGAGCAGACGCGGTCAACATCGAAGAAACTTACACAACATCACCTTGGAGAAAAATTCCAAGTCGCAATCCAACAACCATGAAAAACAAATCTCCCATCTGGTTTGAGAGGTAAGAACTTGTATTCCACTACAAAGAGTTTAAATAACACAAAGAACAAATCTTCATCATCAACATCACGCACTTCTAATTTCGTAATTTAATGCTACACCAATTTCGTAATTCCATTTTATCTTTCCGACAAAATATAAAATAGGTTTTCGTATTTTCCAGGGAATTTTTTTTTTTTAAGATAGTTATAGAACGGATACTAAATCTGAAGAGATACTATGTCTCGATTAATATATTTACGCAACCCCTCTACACGATCAGGATGTGACAGAGGTTAATTTCTTAAGTAGAGTTTAAACCGGTTTGAATTCAAGTTTTTCCTTTTCCTAGACCAGATGCTTATCCAAGACTGGACTCTTTAATTCCAGTCTGCCTACTATTTACCCATACTGGAAGGAGAGTAGCTGGATGCATACCTTTCCCTTGGAATATTAACCTATGTGAAATGTAAACAGCTTATCCAGGATTTTGAACTCGGGTCGACGAATCAATTTCCTTCGGCTTTGCATTCACCCAACTCATAATATGAAGTGTAGATTATCAATGATAGAATGATATGCCATTTAAGTTGAGAATGTGAATCTGGAATCATTATTTTCATTAATGGCTAATTTTATTTGGTTTAATTTTATAATATAATATCAGAATCAGTCGTTTGTAGCTAAGAAGTGATCATAAGGAAAAAAAATACATCTCTGATCTTACCATACAGAATGGGTTCTTTAGCCTTAGTAACGTAATCAAAGATGGCTTAGAGAAGGATAACTCTGAATTCAATCCAACTGTACTCTGCTGTTGTCGGATCTTTCCCGTAATGGAGAGGCCGGGTATACAACAGGCAGCAACACATCATCATCAACATCAGGACGTACTGATATCACGGATTTCTATGACTTCGTCTCTCTGTCTCTGTCTGTCTGTCTGTCTGTCTGTCTCTCTCTGCATCAGTCTCTTTTCAGACATTGCCCCTGGAACGTCTTCCATACGACAAATCCAACATTCGCAAAGAGCTGATTGATAACATATTTTTGCTGGTCGTTTCTCCACTGACGTGTCGTCCACAGGAAACGACACTTATGTGTCACACTTGCTTCTCCAAGAGTTTCCCAGCAGTTTTTGTTTGTCTTGTAGTGTGTTTTGTGTGATAGGATGCCAAGTGTTGTATGGCTACTTCTTTGTAAGGTGTTGCTTTCTGGATTCATTCAAGACATTACACAGGATCCTTGTGTAGTTCCCATCCACCTTTTTCTCCAAGCGGTTTGTTGGTGTCCAAGTGTTGCATCCATACAATACCACTGATACGGTTTTGGAAGAGTTCTCGCTTTTAACATAAAACAATCATTAGCTTTGTTATATTTCATATAGTTTGTCTGATGTTCTTTTGAGAGCCATATCGTTTTACATTATGGGCACTCCATGTGGTGTAATGGTTAGCAGGCTAAATCGCAGACCATTGTCAGTGAGTTTTATTCTCACTGGGCGTCACATAATCTGGCATTGTGCCACTTTAATTAAGCTTAGTAAATAACTATATGTGGAAGTGCGTGGTGTAATGATTAGAGTCGTAGGAAATGGACTCATCGACCCGAGTTCAAATCCTGGACTAGGCTGTTTGCATTTCATATAGCACTAATACCCTTGGGAAAAGTATGCACATACTCTCGCCAAGCTGGGGGTAAATAGTAGGACAGACTGGACTCTTTTAAGTTTGTTTTAAGCAACCGGACTCGGAGAAAGAAAACTTTGAATTCAAACCGGTTAAAAATTGACTTTATGTCGCATCCTGCTCATGCAGAGGGGTTGGTATATATATATATATATATATATATATATATATATATATATATATATATATATATATATATATCAATTTACTTAGTGCTAACATATGCCAAGATGTTAGGGAATTGAGGTTATTTTATTTGTTTGTGTAGTTTTTTCTAAAGAGATTTTTATACGCAGTTATATAATAAACCTGCTAAATTCCGCTTAAAATTAAACTTGTGTCACATCCTGCTCGTGCGGAGGAGTTGATATATATATATATATATATATATATATATATATATATATATATTATATATATATATATCGTTGTGCATTTGTAGACACTTAATATATTGATTTGATTGCAATCAACCTTAAATTATGCTATAAAACCTCATGGTATTATTCACTGAGTACTCGCCTGCGCCGTACATAGGGAACTTCTTTTGACACATTCAATTAGTCTCTGTAACTTTTTATGAACTGCAGTATACTTATTTTGCATTTGAGTTTCGTATTTTTATGTTTAACAAAATAGTATTATTAAAAAAGAAATATTGCCTACATCATTCCAAGCTCCATCATAAGATCAATAACCAAAATACGCGAATTGTCCTTTTGAAACCAACTCATGTCATATTACAACCAACTACATTCTTTGTATGAATTGTTCAAAGTAAATTGTCCTAATCCCACCTCACGTTAAAACAGATTGAATGTTTTGATCAACAGCGTATAAAAACATATCACAGACAAAAAAAATGTGTAGAAATAGTACCGCAGATAATAAACGTAATATATTAATCAATATATGTCTCAATCCTCGAGATATTAAAAGTGTTGACGCATCTTCCAATTCGATCATTTAATTTGTTCCCATGATTTTGACGAATGAAAATAAGCAATATCATATATTATTTTCGTTTGTCTGAAAAAAACAAAAAAAAACAACAACAAAAAAAAAAGTTTTCCATTGGGTGGGGTGAATATTTTGTCGAGACAATTTTCGAGTGGGGAAGGCCAGAATGTTCTAAAAGTGGCAATCAAACATTTGGCCTTCATCTAGATACAGACACCAGGTTCAAAGGCAAAAGTTATAAATACGCAACTACTTTAGTAATCGAGGAAGTTATCTTTTATTATTCTATGATTGATTGATTGATTTTAACGGTATGTCAAACCGTCTAGCGTTATTATATGCCAATAAGTTCGGGAATTGCGTTCATTGTACATTTATATTTATAATCGTTTGTGTCGTTGTTTCTTAAGAGATTTCTTAATCAAATATTTCTAATACAAATAATTTGAACAAAACTTATGATTTCTAATATTCTATGTAATACTAATCACATTATATGTTTTTCAATTAATTGTGTCTATTTAATCATATTTATTTGTATGTACCAAGTTATATTATTCCATTGATGACGGACGAATTTTAACGGTATATCAATTCGACTAGTGCTAACATATGCCAAGAAGTTGGGAATTAGGGTTATTTCAATTGTTTGTTAGTTATTTCTTAAGGGTTTTATTACACGCAGTTATATGATATTAAGTATTCCTCTAGCATGGTCACTGCATCATAAAAGGCCCAAGTCGTCTAGTAGTAGGACTGCTCACATAATTGATCGCACACAAGCTGCAGCATTCAACATAGGAAGTAGATTCCAAGAAACAAAAACAAAAAAATAATAATAAAAAAAAAACAAAACAAAAGCAAAAAAACAAAAACAAAAACAAAAAACAAAAACAAACAAACAAAAAACAAAAAAACAATACGAAAGAATAGTGGGTTACAGGGTTGTATATTTCTCGCTCACTCCATGTTTTTTTTTCAGAGAGGAGGAGTAAGGTCAAATTTTTCCATCATGAATTACATTCATTGCCCCTATTCTCGCTGCTCGCGGTCAGTCAAAACACACTCCCAGCGGAACCTGAAAAACGACGTCTGTCCCTCATGAGACACCCAGCAAAAAAAGAAGAGTTTTCTTTACTCCGTTTGTGGTCCCGGAGTGGGAGAAAGGAAATATACGTTCCCGCTCTTCTGCAGGAAATTTGGGACTTCCGTTTTTTTAAAAATCTAGTTCTGGGGTCATTGGCCGGTCACTGGCTGACATACATTGAGTGCTTAGAATCCTAAAAAATATATTTTCTTTTGTTCTTATTTCTTTTTTTCTTCTCATTCTCTTTACCCAGAAATTAGATTACGTTTTCTTTTCAATCTAAATGTTCTATAAAGTAAGTAAAGTTGTATCAGCCAGACAGCGAGGAGCCCATGCCCTTTTCATTAGCGCTAGACAAGGATATTATTTTTGGCGTCTGAGTCGGAGCGTAACACCTACCATCAGCTCATCACTTTACCGCACAGATCCCTGTGCTACTCATACGCTGAGTTGGCGAGGGCCGGTATCGAACCAGGAACTTTGTAGTTCCTAGTCGGACGCTACATTCTTATCTAATACAAATAATTTGTAAACTGCTGTATAGTTTCAAGTATTAATCCTTATATGTTTTCAAATAATCATGTCTATTTAATAGTAGTCATTTGTATGTACACAGTTACATGGATTCAAACCCGTGCAATAGATCTAGCACTTGACATAATCTATGAAAATAACCACAAAAATATATCATCTTCTCAGACTCACTCTCTGTCTACAATCATTAAGAAATAAAAAACTGGAAAACCCTCTCATCATTAAGCTCATGAATATATTAGACTTGATGTCTAACTCTAAGGAGATTATGATATGCTGGATCCCAAGTCATATAGGAGTGAGGGGAAATGAAAGAGCAGACTCCGCAGCTAAATCGGCTCTATATTTAATCCCTGGCAATTTCAAGATACCATATACTGATTTGAAACCTAAAATCAATAGATTCCTTCATACAAATGGCAACAACACTGGAATAACAACAGCAACAATAAACTCTTCCTAATCAAACCCACTTTGGGAGGCTGGACACCCACTTAAAGGAAGTCTAGAAAGGAACAAGACATTATATCTCGATTACGCATTGGCCATACAAGACTAACACACTCCAATATACTCAAACAAGAACAACAACCACAATGTGGAACATGTCAAACACCTTTGACAGTTAAACACTTATTCATAGAATACAGGTTTCTTGCTCACATCAGAAAGCGTTATTTAAAGCAAACAATATGAAAGATCTGTTTGAAAATGTCAAAATGGAGGATATTCTCTCTTTTTTGAGAGAAATAAAATTATACCATAGAATATAGACATGGAACAAATCAATACCATACAACATAATCCCCAATAATCACATTTTTAAAACCAATTACTAAAAAGTATAAACATAAATACACGATATGTATCACTTCCTAACCGTTAGGCATGACATAACCCCAGAAGGGTTGATATGCCGTTAAAATCAATAAACAAACAATAAACATGGATCCAAGTAGTTAATAATTATCATTATTAAACAATTATAGATTTAAGTAAAGTCGATGGAGTAGCCTATTGTCGGTATCAGCCGATAGCGAGAGAGTCTATCCCGTTTTCACAAGCACTAGACCAGGGATATTATTTTGCGTCTGGGGTGGAGCACCACACATGCCATCCAAGATCCAGGCTGTGCTACTCATGCACTGATTTGGTGAAGGACGGTATCGAACTCGGAACTTTCTGGTTCTTATGCGGATGCTCTATCGAAACTCGGCCCTAAATATTCTAAATACAGTTATATGGTATCCAGTGATCCTATCAAATACGTTAATTTTAAACATATATACTTGACTCAGACGGGAATCTAACAGTTACATTCATTCTCAGTCGGAAAGAACGTGTGAAAAATGTCAAGAGAGGAGTATATCATTCTCACCAGATATCCAGAATTGAAGTCATAATTTCAGATGCAGTTTGAGGCATTTCTTCAATTTTTTTTTGGGGGGGGGAGGGGGTGTTCTGAAATTCTCTATAAGTGATAATGTCAACGTATTTTATCATCTATTTATAAACAATTTTTTTTCTTAACAAAATTCGAACTAACATTTTGTTTTTACTCGCTAAAGCTGAAATATGCATCTAGTCCAGCTGAAACCCTATATATATATATATATGTATATATATATAAATCTGTGGTGTGGGTGTGGGTGTGTCTCGGTAGTGGGCACTTTACTGATGATTTTTCAATTTGTTTAGGGAGTTATTTGTTTAAAGTGGGGATGCTCAGTGTTATATATATATATATATATATATATATTATATATATATATATATAACTTTTAACAGCATGGGTAGAAACAACACAAAATATTCTGTTAATATTTAGATTTTTTTCTTTTCAGCAAAAAGAACTGGAAAATAAACTATATATATAATATATATATATATATATATATATATATATTATATATATATATATATATATATATATATATATATATAGTATATATATATATATATATATATAATATATATAAGATGAACCAAAGTGATAAGAGAAATAGGAATATCTATTTTATGGTATTTATTTTGTAATTGTTCTCAACTAGTTTCGACTTTAGTTCAACGTCTCGGATAAAACTTTTGTGTTGGAATTTTTCTTTCGAATTTAAAAAGATAGTTTTGAAAACGTTGAGATGTGATCAAATGAACTAGTTACGTAGCATATCCATTTCCATATGTATTTTATTTCTACGCACATATATTATTATCTTTCTTCTTCAAAGTATAAATTTAAGTTCACCACTTTATGAAGAAATGTTTATTATCTTTATTTATTTTGTCAAATATTATGCGCACACAGATACAGACAGACAACAGACACACATGCATCGCCCATATATATATATATATATATATATATAATATAATATATATATATGTGTGTGTGTGTGTGTGTGTGTGTGTGTGTGTGTGTGTTATACGCAGACCACCAAAAGATAAAAGACTCTGAAATACCGGGTTTTCAAAAGGATTCATATCATGTTGTAATCTTAAAACTTGACAAATTCTCGTTCAAATGATCATGAATTTTAACATCCATTTAAACCAATTGTATTCAGAGGTGTTGAAAGATGATAACGGTCGTACTTTTAAGGAGCACGAGATATTTATATATAGATATTTTCCGTTTCTTTCTTTTCACTCTGTGACCAGCTGGAATGACAAATACACGAGATGAAAATGTCTTTTTTATTTCTTCTTCTTGTTAATCAACTCTAAGGTCTGGTCTTCCTGGACAGGATCCGGTGATTGTTTTTGTTTCAAATTCCCTAAGAATTTTATGCGTCTCATTCTCTTGGACCGAAGATTTTAATCTCTTGATCAGTTCCCACATTCCTTTGGGCTAGTTTGTTGCAATCACTAATTATTATTATTATTATTATTATTATTATTATTATTATTATTATTATTATTATTATTATTATTATTCACTCCTTGTAAGTGGTAGAGTGACAGCAAGTCTTCTCGGGTCACCAGGGCTCTTCTGAGTAATCTTACAATGAAAGAACAAAAAAAATCTATTTTAGTATTTTTCTTTTCAGCTGAAGAACTGGAAAATAAACTATAACATATTATTTTGAGTTGTTTCTACACATCTGTTAAAATTTGAGAATATTGAATGAGAACTGACCAAGCTATTAGATAATGAAATGATATCAATTTTTCAGACACAAATCAAATCATATCCCGCTCTGTCAGCTGGGGCTGTATATACGCCGACGCACCTCTGAAAATAGTAAACTCCCCCATTGGGGTCACCATTTGATTGTTGGGGTGAGAGTGATGCTTAAAGACGGAATCCTGGTGGCTGACAGTCCAGACTGCAGCACTCCATTTTGGTCCTTACTTAAGCTGACGGACGGACGGAGAGCCCCCCCTCCAATTAATCAGCTGGTCACTTTCAAGCTCTACACTTATATGATTTTCCAGCTCTATTACCCCTATGGGAAGCCTTAACCCTTTTTTATCAGATATGTGCTAGAAGGTGGTGGCTGATGGTATTCGAGTCTTTGGTATGAGTTAATATGTATCTTTATGGTAAAGTTCCAATTTTGGATCACTGGGGAATGTGGAGTACCCCTTCTCACCCTTACCCAGGTCCACTCTGACCAGAGTTGTAGTACATGTTTAGGGTCCCAACTATGGGTTAAATAGAAAATAAGTTTTACAATATGTGTTTAAAAAAAACTGTTTAAAAATGAGTACCTATCTAAAATGAATAAAACAAAACATGTTTAGCATAAAATTAACCAACAGGGTTGACATGCCGTAAAATTCAATCAACCAAACAATCAAATATTTTTAAACAATCTGAAATATCAATAAATTTATTATCTTCATATAGTTCTATAATCGCAGATCTGTCAGACAGAGTGACCGTAAAAATGAGGTCACATTTGTTTGGTTATATCTAATAAAATGAAATGAATTGAATGAATGAAAGTGAATCACCCCCCAATTAAGTGCATTGTAAACTAATTAGACTTAAAAACTGAAATTAACGACGCAAACCCCCCAAAAAAAACACACAGATATTCTTAGCTAATTAGCTATAAGTTTCACATTTAGTTCCACACACCACACACACACACACGCACACACACACACCACACTCTGTCTGTCTGTCTGTCTTGTCTGTCTCTCTCTCACACAACACCACAACAACTACACACCCACACACACACCACAACACACACTCTGTCCTGTCTGTCTGTCTGTCTCTCTCACACACACCAAAAAACACTGACAGACAGACAGACAGACAGAAAGACAGACAGACACCACCCCACGTCCCACACACACACACACAGACATATATATAATATAATATATATATATATATAATATATATATATGTTTATATGATGTATAGCCAGACTCATAAATATCAAGTGTCTTTGATATTAAGTCTTCGCAAACCTAACTTTAGGTAATAAAATAGTCTGACATTATACTGATCACTAAACACTTATAAATATATGAAATCCTATTAATATATATCTATATATATATATATGATTATATGGAGTAAATATGGAAATTAAATCGACAATATAAAGAAATTTGAAAAACAAGTATTTCGAAATTGGGATGAATTTAATAATCGATGTTTAAAACATTTCGGTTACATTGAACCTTCATCAGGATGCTCTTGGGTGACTACAACAGATTTTTGAAGCCTGTGCAATTTCGCATTTGCCCTCTCTTAATAATCGACATGGTTTTTTTCAATATATCTCCGTTTTTTAGCTAAAATAGTGTTAAAGCAATTACAAAATACCAGGCTTCATTTAATTATTATTTAGTTATCATTCCCACTTTGTTCCTTAATAACCGACATGTATTATATCTCCGTTTCTAGTTAAATAGTGTTAAATAATACAAAATACAGGCTTCATTTAATTATTATTTAGTTTATCATTCCCATACTTTGTTCCCTTAATAACCGACATGATTATTTATTATATCTCCGTTTCTAGTTAAATAGTGTTAAATAATTACTAAATACCAGGCTTCATTTAATTATTTATTTAGTTATTATTCCACTTTGGTTCCTATGTTCTCTAAATAATCAGTCCATTATACTTTTTCTCGTCTTTTGCATTTCTTCGAGTGGCGTCACGCGTCATGACACCTTCCGCCTGAGTAGATCGCGACTTGCCTTTCAAATTTAAAACGCTAATTCAAATACAGTTACATAACTAAAAAGATTTTCATATCCTGTCACATATAAAAACATCCAATCATTTTCTTCCCCAAGAGACATCCTGATGAAGGTTCAATGGTAACCGAAATGTTTTTAAACATCGATTATTAAATCATCCAATTTCGAATACTTGTTTTTTCAAATTTTCTTTATATTGTCGGATTTAATTTCCATATTTACTCCCATTTTGTCCTTTTGAAAAACAAATTCCTGAATTCAACAACATCGCACAATGGATGACTTCAGATTGATCCGTAAAATACAAAAGCCTACTGATCTCTGCCCATTACTTCAAAACAGGAGACATTTCTGAACAACTGTATTCTTGAGAAAGTTATACCACCCAGTACAATCTAATTTTAAAACCTCATAATCACATATTCCCGGACTACATAAAATAATCTCGAAACTCAACACAATATTTAAAAACTTCCGAGGATGAAATCTTCGAAAAAGCCAAATACTTGGACGTAACATACGACTGAAAAATTGCATGTCCCACAGAACCGCTGAGAAAATCAATCAGAAATTAACAATATTAACAACATTCACATATCTAAGCTCAAGCTTAAATTAAAAAACTTTATGTAATAACAGCAGCTGGAAAAGTTAGGCCAGAAATGATCTGGTTGTAAATATTTCTAAACCACACTCAATACATTGGAAAAAGAAGCCCTCAGTTTCGGATTAAATTCGCCACCGGCATCAAAACCCATAACATGGGAAATTGATTGATATAAACTATAAACATCATGACTCTGATTTTAACAAAGGTTTGTACAGGGTATTATAGCTGCCTCCACCAGCTATCAAACTGAGGAACACACCTACCAGGAGATACATGACCGCATTAAAAACTCTATCCTCCAACAACAACATTGTCATTTCACCTTCTGAATAAAGGTGGTGGTGTTTGTTATCATGGATTCCAGTGACTATAACGTAAGTTAATGGCTTACTTGATGACAATTAACACATATGAACAAATCTCTCCACAAACTATCACAAAAACATACATAATTTAATACATCGTATAAAAAATTAATTTCAAGGAGGACAAATTCTGGTCCTCGCTCATAAATTACCACTCCACTATCCCAAAAGATTTATGGCCTTCCAAACCATAAACCAAATATCCTCTTAGACCAATTATCTCTGGTATTGGTTCTGCCCCCATAATATTGCCAATACTTAGCCAAACCCTATCCCCTTTATTAGGTACTATTAGCGAAGCACACATAATTAATTCTGGCTCACTTTCTCAACAAATTAACCAACATCAATATAAACAATCCTTAGCTAGTCTTGATATAAAATCTCTGTTTACTAATATTCCGGTAGATAAATGCTTAAAAGATTACAAAATCACCTATCAAAATTAACATTAACTTACCTCTATCCATCTCTAAAATAATTAAAATTTGTAACTTTATGCACACAACTTGCTATTTCCCAATACAACAACATCTATTTAAACAGAAATTTGGTTGCCCATGGGATCCCTCCCTAAAGGGGGTTCGCATGTCTTTATCTTGAGTTTCTAGAATCTGGCCCTTTTCGTTATATAATTCCAAAGAATTCTAGTTATTTTCGTTACATCGATGATATTTTTACTCATCTACCCACAAGAACTTGACATAAACAAGATTACTGATAGCCTAAACAAATTGAACACACATAAAAATTTACGCATGAATTAGAATCCAATAATTCTTTACCTTTTTGGATTATTTTACTCATAAAAAATAAAGAAAATTAGAATTCAAAGTCCCCATAAATCCACCTGTAAAATGACCACATACACTTTTACTCACACAAAACATACCAGCATTAAAAAGGGAATTATTATTGGCTCTATCTTAGAGCCTCGTATCTGCACCCCTAAATACCTAGACGATGAGTTCAATTAATATAGAAAATTCCTTTCTTACAAATCTTCTTACCCTAAATCTTTCATACAATCTGCTAAATCCAAAGCTCTCAAAATCCATAAAGGAAAACAGTCACAAACCCCCACTAATACATCTTCTAATATAACAAACTTCCCCATAGATACATAGTTTTACCTAATAACCCTTCCACTAACTCTATAGAAAACAATTTAACACCCCTTGGTATCAAAATCGTTACTAATTTCATCCAAATCAATTAGAGCTTACTCAATGTGGGGTCCACCATCCTATAAAATCCGGGCTGGTGTTTACGCAATTCCATGTTAAAGATTGCGACAAAAAATACATTGGGGAAACAGCAAGAACTCTCAAAGAAGCGTTATATGACAAACGCGATATTAAATTGGGCAATTTCAGAACACCTCCTCAAACATATGTCTGAAACTAATCATAACTTCAATTTCAATGATGCCCAATATTAGCCCATATTCACACAAAAGACTACGACAAGTTTTTGAAGCCTGTGCAATTTCGCATTTGCCCTCTCTTAATAATCGACTGGTTTTTCAATATATCTCCGTTTTTGCTAAAATAGTGTTAAACAATTACAAACCAGGCTTCATTTAATTATTTATTTTAGTTTATCATTCCACTTTGTTCCTAATAACCGACATGTATTATTTATTATATCTCCGTTTCAGTTAAATAGTGTTTAAATAATTACTAATACCAGGCTTCATTAATTATTTATTTAGTTATCATTCCACTTTGTTCCCCTAATGTTCTCTTAAAAATAATCAGTCCATTAATACTTTTCTCCTCTTTGCATTTCTTCGAGTGGCGTCACGCGTCATGACACCTTCGCGTGAGTAGATCGCGACTTGCCTTTCAAAATTAAAACGCTATTCAAATACAGTTACATAACTAAAAGATTTTCATATCCTGTCACATAAAAAACATCCATCATTTTCTTCACCCCAAGAGACATCTGATGAAGGTTCAATGTAACCGAAATGTTTTAAACATCGATTATTAAATTCATTCCAATTTCGGTACTTGTTTTTTTCAAATTTTCCTTTATATATATATATATATATAATATTTATATATATATATATATGATTCTAAAAATTAGTAAATAAATATATACATATATGTATACGCATATACATAATATACATATAAATATGCATTTATACATACATACATACATACATACATTATATATATATATATATATATATATATATATATATATATATATAGGCCAGAAAACATATGAGTTAATATATATATATGGTTATCAAGGATACCGATACCAATAGTCGTAAATTATGAAATCATATATATATATATATACATTTATATATATATATATGTATATATATACTTATTTAAATACATACAAACACATGACACACACGCACAACATACAAAACACACACATACACATACACTATATATATCTACTATATAAAGAAGATATTTTGGTATGTACGTGTCGACGTATAAGTTCAAAAAAGGGAGAGTCACTCAAATTTTAAATCTTGCATACAATAATATCCTTCGACTAAGAAAAACATAATTGGTTATTTGATTTTTTACTGATTAAACATCTTAATCGATTTAATTAGGCCAAAAAATCACCCAATTTGCGAACTGTCCGTAACCAGCCGCTGCTGATATAAAATATTGTCTCTGGCCTGCTTATTGTTACAAGCACATCAAGCAGCAAAAAGTTTTGATTGAATTGAATAATTTTGCAGTCCTAAGCCGTTCAGCTCCGTAATTTATGGCCTATTATGGCACACTCTTTAATAATTTTTTATATCGTTAAGAAGAAAAAAAATAACTTCTTTCAAATATGTAATTTGTGTGAGTTTTTAATCAATTGAATCATTTTTACAGCGAGTTAAAAAATAAAAAATGCTTCGGATAGCCACGCTGCCTGTTGATTAATTGCGATACAACCAGTGCAGTCTATAGACCTCACTCGGAATCTCTGCGCTATTAGGATTTTAATCTTTAAAATACTTATATCTTAGTAATAAGATGAATAGTCTTTCTGATATGTCATTTGTAATGTGGTTTTATGGTTAGATTATTTTTTACAGTGAATTAAAAAAAAACTACGTAAAGCCGATAAATACCGATAATACAAATAAGGCAGTGCAGTCTATGCCGTCAGATCGGAATCTCCTTGCCTATTTTAGGATCTAATCTTTAAAAAATTTATATCTTAGTAATGAAATGTCTTTCCTGAATATGTAATGTGTATGGTTTTTATAGATTAAATTATTTTTTACAGAGAGTTAAAAAAACTGCTACGTATAGCGTAATGCGATATACGAATAAGGGCTTTTTTCCAGACTTAATTGTCCATATTCTTAAATTGTGCAGTACACTCATTTTAATTTTATATTTTTGTAATAATAAAAATTGTAAGAAATCAAAATTTACGCTTTATTGGTTACATTATTAAAAACTATTTTTAATTGTTAAATAAATATCAGAAAATCAATTTATGGTTATATGTTTAGTTTAATTATACAAAATATGTAACTGTTACATATCTGTATAAATTAAAACTAACATTTTTTTATTCGAATAAATGACTTTTAATTCTTTAAATTTATTTATTCATTTTTATTGTAAGAGTTTTAAAGGTTAAAATAACAATAAAATTGACGAATGTCCTTAGAAACTGTTTTTCTTTTGGGAGGAGGAGGGGTTCGTTAAGCTAATTATTTCTAAAACCTGAATAAAAAAAACAACAAAAACAAAGGTTACTAATACGGACAAAATCCGGTGTTTTATCTTAAGTTGAAGCCCACTGGATTCAATTAGTTGTAGAACGATTTATTTCAAGTATTTCCGACAATATACACTTATTGGAACATTTCAAGAATTTTGATATGTAAGTACGAAAAATTGTAAACACCCTGAGCGCTTTGTTTATCAAAATGACATGATCGGTAGTAAAATGACCCGAAAAGTTGATATCCCTAAAACAAAACAACTAACAACCAACATTAATTATCATTTAATACAATTAAAGATATTCCTCAGAATTTGTCTCACAAATTAAGTTTTAAGTTTTATGATTTTACTCTTTATTGTGACAATCATCGAACAATGTTTTTCTATTTATAAGTCAATAAACATCACTAAGAAATTAACATTATAGTTTATAGTGCAACTTTCAGTTCTGAAAAATTGGCATGTTTAAATATCAATAGATTTCATTGGTGACAAATTCTGAGGAATATCTTAAATTTGTATTTTAAATGAATAATGTAAAATGTTGGTTGTTAGTTGTTTTGTTTTATGGGATAATCAACTTTCGGTGCATTTACTACGAATCATGTCATTTGATAAACAAAGCGCTCAGGGTGTTTACAATTTTCGTACTTACATATCAAAATTCTTGAATGTTCCAATAAGTGTATATGTCAGAAATACTTGAAATAAATTTCGTCTTACAACTATGAATCCAGTCGTGGCCTTCAACTAAAGATAAAATCACCGGATTTTGTCCGTATTAGTAACCTTTGTTTTGTGTTTTTTATCATGGTTTTAGAAATAATTAGCTAACGAACCCCTCGCCTCCTCCCAAAAAGAAAACAGTTTCTAAGGACCATTCGTCAATTTTAATTGTTATTTTTTAACCCTTTAAAACTCTACAATAAAATAAAAATGAATAATAAATTAAAGAATTAAAAGTCATTTTATTCGAAAAAAAGGTTAGTTTAATTTATACAGATATGTCTACAGTTACAATATTTTGTATAAATTAAACTAAACATATAACCATGAAATTGTTTTCATGATATTTTTATTACAATAAAATATTTTTTAAATAATGTAACCATAAAGCGTAAATTTTGATTTTCTACAATTTTTATGTATTACAAAAATTAAAAATAAAATGAGTGTACTGCACCAATTTAAGATATGGACAAATTAAGTCTGGAAAAAAAGCCCTTAATTCGTATTATCGGCTATTTATCGGCTATACGTAGCAGTTTTTTTAAAACTCTCTGTAAAAAATAATTTATACTATAAACACATACACATTACATATTCAGAAAGACTAATTTCATTTTTATTCTAAAGATTAATTTTTTAAAGAATTAGATCCTAAATAGGCGAGACCATCTGACTGGCAATAACTGGCAACTGCCTTATTTGTATTATCGGTATTTATCGGCTAATACGTAGCTTTTTTTTTTATCACTGTAAAAAATAATCTAACCTATAAAACAACATACAAATGACATTTCAGAAAACTATTTCACTTATTACTAAAGATATAAGTATTTTAAAGATTAAATCCTAAATAGGCGAGAGATTCCGAGCTGACTGTAATAGACTGCACTGGTTGTATCGCAATAATCAACAGGCACGTGGCTATCCGAAGCCATTTTTTTATTTTTTAACTCGCGTAAAATGATTCAATGAATAAAAACTCACACAAATTACATATTTTGAAAGAGTATTTTCTTTTCTTTCTAACGATATAAAATTATAAAGAGTGTGCCATAAATAGGCATAAATCGAGCTGGAACGGCTTAGACTGCAAATTAATTCAATCAAATCAAAAACTTTGTGCTGATGTCGGCTGTAAACAATAGCAGCAAGAGACAATATTTTATATCAGGGCTGGTATACGGACAGTTCCGCAAATGGGTGTTTGGCCTAATTAATCGGATTAATGTCTTAATCGTAAAAAATCATAAACCAAATTGATGTGTTTCTTAGTTCGAAGGATATTAAATGTGTATGCAAGATTTAAAAATTGGTGACTCCCTTTTGGAATTATACGTCGACACGTACATACAAAAATATCTTCTTTATATATTAGATATATAAGTGTAATGTGTATGTGTGTGTTTGTATGTGTGCGTGTGTGTGTGTTTGTTGTATTTAAATAAGTATATATATACATATTATATATATATGTAATATATATATATATAGATTTCTATATTTAACGACTATTGGTACGGTATCCTTGATAGACATATATATATATATAACCTATATGTTTCTGCCTATATTTATATATATATATATATATATATATATATTATATATATATGTATGTATATATGTATGTATGTATAAATGCATATTTATATGTATATTATTAATATGCAATACATATAGTATATATTTATACAATTTTAAATCATATATAATATATATATATTATATATATATATATATATATATATAAGAAAATTTGAAAAAACAAGTATTCCGAAATTGGGATGAATTTAATAATCGATGTTTAAAACATTTCGGTTACATTGAACCTTCATCAGGATGTCTCTTGGGGTGAAGAAAATGATGGATGTTTTTATATGTGACAGGAGATGAAAATCTTTTTAGTTATGTAACTGTATTTGATCAGCGTTTTAATTTTGAAAGGCAAGTCGCGATCTACTCACGCGAAGGTGTCATGACGCGTGACGCCACTCGAAGAAATGCAAAAGACGAGAAAAAGTATTAATGGACTGATTATTTTTAAGAGAACATAGGGAAACAAAGTGGGAATGATAACTAAATAAATAATTAAATGAAGCCTGGTATTTAGTAATTATTTAACACTATTTAACTAGAAACGGAGATATAATAAATAATACATGTCGGTTATTAAGGGAACAAAGTGGGAATGATAACTAAATAAATAATTAAATGAAGCCTGGTATTTTGTAATTGTTTAACACTATTTTAGCTAAAAACGGAGATATATTGAAAAAACCATGTCGATTATTAAGAGAGGGCAAATGCGAAATTGCACAGGCTTCAAAAATCTGTCGTAGTCTTTTGTTGTGAATATGGGCTAATATTGTGGCATCATTGAAATTGAAGTTATGATTAGTTTCAGACATATGTTGGAGGAGGGTGTTCTGAAAATTGCCCAATTTAATATCGCGTTTGTGCTCATATAAACGCTTCTTGAGAGTTCTTGCTGTTTCCCCAATGTATTTTTTGTCGCAATCTTTACATGGAATTGCGTAAACACCAGCCTCGGATTTTATAGGATGGTGAGACCCCACATTGAGTAAGCTTCTAATTGATTTGGATGAAATAGTAACGATTTTGATACCAAGGTGGTGTAAATTGTTTTCTATAGAGTTAGTGGAAGGGTTATTAGGTAAAACTATGTATCTATGGGGAAGTTTTGTTATATTAGAAGATGTATTAGTGGGGGTTTGTGACTGTTTTCCTTTATGGATTTTGAGAGCTTTGGATTTAGCAGATTGTATGAAAGATTTAGGGT
>JALAJA010000682.1:0-10000 GCA_023376005.1 Doryteuthis pealeii | reverse complement strand
TACATATGGAAATGGATATGCTACGTAACTAGTTCATTTGATCACATCTCAACGATTTTCAAAACTATCTTTTTAAATTCCGAAAGAAAAATTCCAACACAAAAGTTTTATCGAGACGTTGAACTAAAGTCGAAACTAGTTGAGAACAATTACAAATAAATACCATAAAATAGATATTCCTATTTCTCTTATCACTTTGGTTCATCTTATATATATATATATATATATATATATATATATATATATATATATATATATATAATATATATATAATACATATATATATATATATATATATTATATATATATATATATATAGTTTATTTTCCAGTTCTTTTTTGCTGAAAAGAAAAAAATCTAAATATTAAACAGAATATTTTGTGTTGTTTCTACCCATGCTGTTAAAGTTATATATATATATATATATATATATATTATATATATATATATAATAACACTGAGCATCCCACTTTAAACAAAACTCCCTAAACAAATTGAAAATCCATCAGTAAGTGCCCACTACCGAGACACACCCACACCCACACACACAGATTATATATATATACATATATATATATATATAGGGTTTCAGCTGGACTAGATGCATATTTCAGCTTAGCGAGTAAAAACAAAATGTTAGTTCGAATTTTGTTAAGAAAAAAAAGAATTGTTTATAAATAGATGATAAAATACGTTGACATTATCACTTATAGAGAATTTCAGAACACTCCCCCCCCCCCCAAAAAAAAAATTGAAGAAATGCCTCAAACTGCATCTGAAATTATGACTTCAATTCTGGATATCTGGTGAGAATGATATACTCCTCTCTTGACATTTTTCACACGTTCTTTCCGACTGAGAATGAATGTAACTGTTAGATTCCCGTCTGAGTCAAGTATATATGTTTAAAATTATACGTATTTGATAGGATCACTGGATACCATATAACTGTATTTAGAATATTTAGGGCCGAGTTTCGATAGAGCATCCGCATAAGAACCAGAAAGTTCCGAGTTCGATACCGTCCTTCACCAAATCAGTGCATGAGTAGCACAGCCTGGATCTTGGATGGCATGTGTGGTGCTCCACCCCAGACGCAAAATAATATCCCTGGTCTAGTGCTTGTGAAAACGGGATAGACTCTCTCGCTATCGGCTGATACCGACAATAGGCTACTCCATCGACTTTACTTAAATCTATAATTGTTTAATAATGATAATTATTAACTACTTGGATCCATGTTTATTGTTTGTTTATTGATTTTAACGGCATATCAACCCTTCTGGGGTTATGTCATGCCTAACGGTTAGGAAGTGATACATATCGTGTATTTATGTTTATACTTTTTAGTAATTGGTTTTAAAAATGTGATTATTGGGGATTATGTTGTATGGTATTGATTTGTTCCATGTCTATATTCTATGGTATAATTTTATTTCTCTCAAAAAAGAGAGAATATCCTCCATTTTGACATTTTCAAACAGATCTTTCATATTGTTTGCTTTAAAATAACGCTTTCTGATGTGAGCAAGAAACCTGTATTCTATGAATAAGTGTTTAACTGTCAAAGGTGTTTGACATGTTCCACATTGTGGTTGTTGTTCTTGTTTGAGTATATTGGAGTGTGTTAGTCTTGTATGGCCAATGCGTAATCGAGATATAATGTCTTGTTCCTTTCTAGACTTCCTTTAAGTGGGTGTCCAGCCTCCCAAAGTGGGTTTGATTAGGAAGAGTTTATTGTTGCTGTTGTTATTCCAGTGTTGTTGCCATTTTGTATGAAGGAATCTATTGATTTTAGGTTTCAAATCAGTATATGGTATCTTGAAATTGCCAGGGATTAAATATAGAGCCGATTTAGCTGCGGAGTCTGCTCTTTCATTTCCCCTCACTCCTATATGACTTGGGATCCAGCATATCATAATCTCCTTAGAGTTAGACATCAAGTCTAATATATTCATGAGCTTAATGATGAGAGGGTTTTCCAGTTTTTTATTTCTTAATGATTGTAGGACAGAGAGTGAGTCTGAGAAGATGATATATTTTTGTGGTTATTTTCATAGATTATGTCAAGTGCTAGATCTATTGCACGGGTTTGAATCCATGTAACTGTGTACATACAAATGACTACTATTAAATAGACATGATTATTTGAAAACATATAAGGATTAATACTTGAAACTATACAGCAGTTTACAAATTATTTGTATTAGATAAGAATGTAGCGTCCGACTAGGAACTACAAAGTTCCTGGTTCGATACCGGCCCTCGCCAACTCAGCGTATGAGTAGCACAGGGATCTGTGCGGTAAAGTGATGAGCTGATGGTAGGTGTTACGCTCCGACTCAGACGCCAAAAATAATATCCTTGGTCTAGCGCTAATGAAAAGGGCATGGGCTCCCTCGCTGTCTGGCTGATACAACTTTACTTACTTTATAGAACATTTAGATTGAAAAGAAAACGGTAATCTAATTTCTGGGTAAAGAGAATGAGAAGAAAAAAAGAAATAAGAACAAAAGAAAATATATTTTTTAGGATTCTAAGCACTCAATGTATGTCAGCCAGTGACCGGCCAATGACCCCAGAACTAGATTTTTAAAAAAACGGAAGTCCCAAATTTCCTGCAGAAGAGCGGGAACGTATATTTCCTTTCTCCCACTCCGGGACCACAAACGGAGTAAAGAAAACTCTTCTTTTTTTGGGTGTCTCATGAGGGACAGACGTCGTTTTTCAGGTTCCGCTGGGAGTGTGTTTGACTGACCGCGAGCAGCGAGAATAGGGGCAATGAATGTAATTCATGATGGAAAAATTTGACCTTACTCCTCCTCTCTGAAAAAAAAACATGGAGTGAGCGAGAAATATACAACCCTGTAACCCACTATTCTTTCGTATTGTTTTTTGTTTTTTGTTTGTTGTTTTTTGTTTGTTTTTGTTTTTTTTTGCTTTTTGTTTTTTTTGTTTTTTTATTATTATTTTTTTTGTTTTGTTTCTTGGAATCTACTTCCTATGTTGAATGCTGCAGCTTGTGTGCGATCAATTATGTGAGCAGTCCTACTACTAGACGACTTGGGCCTTTTATGATGCAGTGACCATGCTAGAGGAATACTTAATATCATATAACTGCGTGTAATAAAACCCTTAAGAAATAACTACACAAACAATTGAAATAACCCTAATTCCCCAACTTCTTGGCATATGTTAGCACTAGTCGAATTGATATACCGTTAAAATTCGTCCGTCAATCAATGGAATAATATAACTTGGTACATACAAATAAATATGATTAAATAGACACAATTAATTGAAAACATATAATGTGATTAGTATTACATAGAAATATTAGAAATCATAAAGTTTTGTTCAAATTATTTGTATTAGAAATATTTGATTAAGAAATCTCTTAAGAAACAACGACACAAACGATTATAATATAAATGTACAATGAACGCAATTCCCGAACTTATTGGCATATAATAACGCTAGACGGTTTGACATACCGTTAAAATCAATCAATCAATCAATAGAATAATAAAAAGATAACTTCCTCGATTACTAAAGTAGTTGCGTATTTATAACTTTTGCCTTTGAACCTGGTGTCTGTATCTAGATGAAGGCCAATGTTTTGATTGCCACTTTTAGAACATTCTGGCCTTCCCCACTTCGAAAATTGTCTCGACAAAATATTCACCCCACCCAATGGAAACTTTTTTTTTGTTGTTGTTTTTTTTTTTTTTTTCAGACAAACGAAAATAATATATGATATTGCTTATTTTCATTCGTCAAAATCATGGGAACAAATTAAATGATCGAATTGGAGATGCGTCAACACTTTTAATATCTCGAGGATTGAGACATATATTGATTAATATATACGTTATTATCTGCGGTACTATTTCTACACATTTTTTTGTCTGTGATATGTTTTTATACGCTGTTGATCAAAACATTCAATCTGTTTTAACGTGAGGTGGGATTAGGACAATTTACTTTGAACAATTTCATACAAAGAATGTAGTTGGTTGTAATATGACATGAGTTGGGTTTCAAAAGGACAATTCGCGTATTTTGGTTATTGATCTTATGATGGAGCTTGGAATGATGTAGGCAATATTTCTTTTTTAATAATACTATTTGTTATAACATAAAATACGAAACTCAAATGCAAAATAAGTATACTGCAGTTCATAAAAAAGTTACAGAGACTAATTGAATGTGTCAAAAGAAGTTCCCTATGTACGGCGCAGGCGAGTACTCAGTGAATAATACCATGAGGTTTTATAGCATATTTAAGGTTGATTGCAATCAAATCAATATATTAAGTGGTCTACAAATGCACACGATATATATATATATATACTATATATATATATATATATATATATATATATATATATATATAATATATCAACTCCTCCGCACGAGCAGGATGTGACACAAGTTTAATTTTTAAGCGAATTTAGCAGGTTTATTATATAACTGCGTATAAAATCTCTCTTAGAAAAACTACACAAACAAATAAAAACCTCAATTCCCTAACATCTTGGCATATGTTAGCACTAAGTAAATTGATATATATATATATAATATATATATATATATATATATATATATATATATATATATATATATATACCAACCCCTCTGCATGAGCAGGATGCGACATAAAGTCAATTTTTTAACCGGTTTGAATTCAAAGTTTTCTTTCTCCGAGTCCGGTTGCTTAAACAAACTTAAAGAGTCCAGTCTGTCCTACTATTTACCCCCAGCTTTGGCGAGAGTATGTGCATACTTTTCCCAAGGGTATTAGTGCTATATGAAATGCAAACAGCCTAGTCCAGGATTTGAACTCGGGTCGATGAGTCCATTTCCTACGACTCTAATCATTACACCACGCACTTCCACATATAGTTATTTACTAAGCTTAGATTAAATGTGGCACAATGCCAGATTATGTGACGCCCAGTGAGAATAAAACTCACTGACAATGGTCTGCGAATTTAGCCTGCTAACCATTACACCACATGGAGTGCCCCATAATGTAAAACGATATGGCTCTCAAAAGAACATCAGACAAACTATATGAGATATAACAAAGCTAATGATTGTTTTTATGTTAAAAAGCGAGAACTCTTCCAAACCGTATCAGTGGTATTGTATGGATGCAACACTTGGACACCAACAAACCGCTTGGAGAAAAGGTGGATGGGAACTACACAAGGATCCTGTGTAATGTCTTGAATGAATCCAGAAAGCAGCACCTTACAAAGAAGTAGCCATACAACCACTGGCATCCTATCACACAAAAACACCTACTAAGACAAACAAAACATTGCTGAAACTCTTGGAGAAGCAGTGTGAACACATAAGTGTCGTTTTTCCTGTGGACAGGACACGTCAGTGGAGAACGACCAGCAAAATATGTATCAATCAGCCTCTTTGCGAATGTTGGATGTCGTATGGAAGACGTTCCAGGAGCAATGTCTGAAAGAGACTGATGCAGAGAGAGACAGACAGACAGAGACAGAGAGACAGAGAGAGAGTCATAGAAATCCGTGATATCAGTACGTCCTGATGTTGATGATGATGTGTTGCTTGCCTGTGTATTTCCCGGCCTCTCCATTACGGGAGGATCCGACAACAGCAGAGTACAGTTGGATTGAATTCAGAGTTTCCTTCTCTAAGCCATCTTTGATTACGTTACTAAGGCTAAAGAACCCAAATTCTGTATGGTAAGATTAGAGTGTTTTTTTTTCTTTATGATACTTTTCTTAGCTACAAACGACTGATTCTGATATTATTATTATAAATTAAACCAAATAAAATTAGCCATTAATGAAATATTGATTCCAGATTCACATTCTCAACTTAAATGGCATATCATCTATCATTGATAATCTACACTTCATATTATGAGTGGTGTAATGCTTAAAGCCGAAGGAATTGGATTCGTCGACCCGAGTTCAAATCCTGGATAAGGCTGTTTTACATTTCACATGGTGCTAATATCCAAGGGAAAGGTATGCATCCAGCTACTCTCCTCCAGCTATGGGTAAATAGTAGGGAGACTGGAATTAAAGAGTCAGTCTTGGATAAGCATCTGGTCTAGGAAAAGGAAAACTCTGAATTCAAACCGGTTAAACTCTACTTAAGAAATTAACCTTTGTCACATCCTGAGCGTGTAGAGGGGTTGGTAAATATATTTAATCGAGACATAGTATCTCTTCAGATTAGTATCCGTTCTATATACTATCTTAAGAAAAAAAAATTCCCTGGAAAATACGAAAACCTATTTGTATAGTTTTTGTTCGGAAAGATAAAATGGAATTACGAAATTGTGTAGCATTAAATTACGAAATTAGAGTGCGTGATGTTGATGATGAAGATTTGTTTCTTTGTGTTATTTAACTCTTTGTAGTGGAATACAAGTTCTTAGCTCTCAAACCAGATGGAGATTTGTTATTTCATGGTTTTGGATTTGCGACTTGGAATTTTTTCTCCAAGGTGATGTTGTGTAAGTTTCTTCGATGTTGACCGCGTCTGCTCTACGGAAGTAATTCTCTTCTTGACGATTAACCACCAACAGAAACTCAACGTAATATCTTGGTTTTAATGAACTCTTTAAATCTCAATTACAAACGATTTCCACAAATAGGGAATGGTGAAACTACCACCGACGTCATACACTGACCTTCTCACTTTCATTAATTTAACAATTAGCCAAAAGGAAATCAGAGACAAAACGTTAAATATGTTAATTACAGTTAATGTCAAATGTAAAATTTGTCCTTATTCGCATTTATTAAAACAAAATGATCGAAATTGATCAGAATTGCTAAGACTGGTATGATGTTTTGAGAAGAGATTTTTTCCTCTCAAATGCATTTGAAATAAATGAAATCGATTTGTCAGAATTAATACATTTTTATTTTATATGTTGTGCAGTATAATGTAAAATTAATTTGTCTTAATCTTAAAAAAGGCGATCATTTTAATAAAATTCACGATAATAAAAAGTTCATTAATACAAAGTGATTAATTTGGAATTAATTCATTAATTTCAAACTTGTCTTTTTACAGGAATCCAATCATCTCTTATTGAACTGCAATTATCAAGTTTTGTTAGTTTTTTTTTTTTTTTTTCTTTTTGTTTGGTTACTTTTTTCTTTTTTTTGTTGTAGATTTATTACAGATTTTTAATTTGCCTTTTATGTAAATCCTATCAATTATATGGCATTATGTATCAGATTCATAAGTCGCTGACCTTCTACTGCATCTTGCTTCAGAGTCATGTCCGGACTTTGTTCTATTTTGGATATAATCCTTTTGCAGCCAATCCTTGTGCGACCATCCGTATCACATGGACTTCACAACACATGAAGATATTAAACAGTTAAACTGTTTAGTTTATATATATATATATATATATATATATATATATATATATATATATACAACTCCTCTGCACGAGCAGAATGTAACACAAGTTCATTTTCTTAAGCGGGGTTTAACAGGTTTGAATTCAGAGTTTTAATTCTACTAGACTGGTTACCTGACCATGGATAAAGCGCCCAGTATGTTCCTACTATTTACATATAGCTGGAGGGAGAATAGTTGGATTTATACCTTTCCCAAGGGTATTAGCGCCATGGGAAATGCAACTAGCTTCATCCAGGAATTGAACTCACGTCGACGGGTCCATTTTCTATGTCTCTAACCATTAGACCACTCGCCTCCATTTAGTTTTTCAGATTTTTAATTGCGTTTTATAAAAGCCAATTAGAATAGGCGATAAAATTTGGTGAATATTTCTCTGGGCGGTAAATAAACCAACCAGAAAATAACTACAAGGATTGCAAAAAGCGCGTTTTAGATACACAGATACACAGGATTAGAAAACATTATTATCTCAAAAGAATTAAAACTTTTATAATGTAAAGTTCTACAAAATAGTCAAAATCAGCAAATCCAACCCACTTTCATGGGACCGAAGATTTGCAAAACATTATTCCAGTGACAATAAAGTGAAGTCTGTAGTGAAGAAGTGGCTTAAAGAACAGTCAACAGAATTTTACATGCTCTCATTTGAGGCGGAACATTGCATTGAGAGAAACGGTGATTATGTGGAAAGTAGGGATGTGATCCACTGAAGACCAGCTTCATTTAGATGTATTTACATGTTCCTATGTTGGTAATTATACCTGTCCTAAACAAAATGTCATCCACAGGGTTTCGACGTTTACGTCTCATCAGTACAGATCGATTTTAACAGCTATTTCTAGCCGGGAGCTAAACCCGACAGATTTTTCGTCTGTCAAGCCCCTTACCATCTCGGCCGTGGGTAACTGTATGTTTTTAAAGATGTATGTTTTTTACAATCATCAGAGAACTCATATATGAATATAAGTATATGGTGATAATGTTATCAACACCGGTTAGTTAATACTAAATCATTGTGTAGACATTTAATTTCATAATACAATTTGATAAAGTAACGCTTGTGGGTATATTATGTCTGGATAAGAAATTCTTCCACTTCCAAAAAATGAACACTAGATAATGTAAATATTACAAACATATTGAAAACAAAAGGTCTTCTCCGCCTGTTTCAAAACCCTTCCAATTTTCAGTTTAGATAGAGTCGTAATTATGAACATTTAATTATTTCAATTCTTTTGTTCTTATACAGGGTGTTCGGGATAAATTTTCTCCGTAGGATGGAGGTATTGACGCACACTACGCATCATTTAAAAGCTTGGCCATTTCTTTATTTATATACGTGATGACAGATAGAATGGATGACTGGAACACACCTGAATCATGGAACTGAATAACTTGTATCATGTGATTTGTGTCAGCCATCAAAATAAAGAGATTATGGTTGCTGCCCAATGCTCCTGAACACTGTAAAACAATCAGGCATGAACTGGAGAATTGCAATGGAGACTACGAGGCTGTGGCTAGAAGAAAGCCATAACAGACGATCTGATTTGCGTTCGTATATAGCAGAATTCCTGGAGAATCTACAAAAAATGTTAGAGGACCCTCAGATGCCTACGTGGAGTTGCTAACACTGTAGTCAAGCCCTGGATAACAAGGGTAGCCAATGGTAGGCCATATTTATGCAGAAGGATTCGCCCCTGTCACACCTCTGGGAAAAAATGGTTGTCGGCGAATTTTTACGACTACACCAGTTCCCAATGTTTGGCCTCCGAACTCCCCAGATCTTAACCCCATGAATATTATGTACGTGGCGCTGTTGAGAAAGACACCAATCAATGTGCCAGTACTAAAAAAGCCCAGTTAATCAACAGAATTAAGGTAGTTTTTTGAGACCCTTCCCAGGCAAACTTTAACATCAGCTTGCTCCAGGTTCCGGAGCAGGAATGAGGCTGTGATCGACGCTAACGGTGGTTTATTTTCACTGAAACTTGTTGATAGTAGTGTACTCTCCGTGCCTGTTGAATTTCTTTTCAATCCATTAAATTTTGTGGTTACCAAACACTTTTTCTTTTCCTTATGAAACCGTCAATTTCTCGACACCCACACACACACACCACACATATATATATATATATATATATATAATATATATATATATATATATATATATATATAAACAAAAGAATATAAATTAACTCTGTGGAGATGTATGTTTACTGCTGCTCACATATCTTTGCGTTATTCGGTAATGTCACATTTCATAACATATTTTTTAAATACCTCGTATATTTTTTAACAGATATTGAAACAAAAAAACGTGTTTACTTTTTTATTGTATCTATCTATTATTATTTAATTTAAGTTTCTGTATTTTATTTATATTGTGAAATATCCTGGAATTCTGTTTTTCTTTAAAATTACACAGCAATAAGAGAATAGACATTTACAGTATATTTAAATTATTTAACTGTGTTCAAAGCATATATATATATATATATAATATAATAATATATATTATATATATATATATATATATATTGAAGGATGATGAAGAAGGATGTTG
>JALAJA010000681.1:0-44567 GCA_023376005.1 Doryteuthis pealeii | reverse complement strand
GAATCTGGTCCCTTTCAATATATGCTACCCATAACTAATTTTTTTCCGTTACATTTGGATGACACCCTATTCATTACCGAAAAAACTGGGAATTTAACTACATATTGACAAACTAGAATGATGTTGAAACCCTCCATCAAATTACTCATGAACTTGAAACATAACTACCCTTATCTTTTTAACACACTTATTATAAATAAATAACAACAGTTTAGAATCAAAGTTTATCTATAAGAATACTAACAAAAATGACTACATCCATTTCTATTCCAACCATAACACTAAGATAAAAAGTGGTATATAATTGGTTTCTTTCTGAGAGCACTTAGGATATGTAATAAACATTTAGATGAAGAATTTAATTTTATGAGAGGTCTTTCCTCAAATTACAATAAAACCCCTTAAATTTCATACACCGTGCCAGAAAAAAAGGCATTTAAAATACATAGTAAAAATAAAAAAATATAATATCACATCTCAAACAATTGAAACAATGACACACAACATAACAAATAATGTCTCTGATAGGTACATCATACTTCCTAATAACCTATTACTGATAAAATAATAGAAACTTAAGTAAGATTGGTATAAAAACTCTCGCTCCACTCCACAAAAACAGTGAAAAAACATTCTACAAAATAAAAAATAATCCTAAACACACTTCTGAAGCTGGAGTCTACACTATTGATTGTTTAAAAATATAACAAGAAATATGTAGGAGACTTCCAGATCCTTAACTAAACGTCTATCGGAACACAAATATCATATTAAACGGGGGTTTTCAAAACAATGCAATAACTAAACACATCTTTGATCTCAATCATACTTTGATTTCAAGGTGCCAAAATATTAACCCACATACATTGATAAAACACTATGTAGAATTTATAGAATTCTTGTGTTATTCTTACCCATAAAAAACCATACCCAAAGACAAGGTTTCTTTAATATATTCCCTTATTTAGCGACACTTGTAGTCAGAAACCATAAAATCCAATAACATAACTTTTTCCGTTATTACTTCTTCATTAAAATAAAAATTTAGGTTTATTGTTTTGATTTATGAATAAGAACTTTTCGTTTTATTTGATTTGAATTCGGTTTTGAAAATAAAAACCTTACATTAGATCTAAATGCTTCTCATATCTAAAGATAAAACAAATTTCGTCCATAACTTTTTTACTTTATATATAAAAAACAAAATATAATAAATAATTAATAATTTATGAAATACAGAACAAAAAAAAAATAAAAAAATAATATTAATCATAAAAAATTCCTTTCTAAAAATCTTTGAATTCCAACCGTCACATTTTTTAATACCCATCCCCTTTCGATTAAGTTATTTGTCTTGTGCCAACATCTCAAAATCCGACAATGGAGAGTTACCGAACAAAAAAGGTATACATATCGGCATGACCGACTAAAATATAGCGCGAATGCCCACATTGGTGAATAATGTAACAACTTTCGTTCTTGCAAAATTAAGGTTTTTTTTGTTTTTGAACTAATTTGACACTTTCTCCTACCAAACACCATGGAGTGAATGAGCTCTGATGATGATTTTGTAAAAGTCGAAATATTGATCAATATCAGCTATGATTATATTATAAATTGTTTTCTCTTAACAGCATTGTGTGATGTTTTCATTCCACCTTTTCATATATATAAGGTGGTTTACAAAAATAATGGCCGATTGAAGTGCTTGGTTTTGAAATGTTCATTTATAACATAGAATTGTTGTCTATTTCAGGTGTATTTTTGCATATATAATAATTAATCGTGTGCCTCAAAAATAAATTTAATTTTTTTCAGATAGAAAGTATTTTGAAAAATAGGAGCCTTCAAAGATGAAACATGCCTAAACATGACCTTTGCCTTTTTATACTGCACGAGTTCAAGCTTGGGCACAATGCCTCGAAACTTGTTGCCAATATCAACAAAGCATGGGGAGATGAATCCATAAGTGTCGGACTGTACGAATTGGTTTCAGAAATTCCGCATGGAGATGAGAATCTTGAAAAATGAAGAAAGGTAGAGGATGGACATGCAGTCTTGACAATGAACAATTGCAGGCAGTTGTGAGAAAAATCCATGACAAAGTGTCAGAGAGATGTCTCAGACATTGTGTAAGCATTGCAACAGTTCACGCCATTTACAGAGTTTATGGAAAGGTGAAAAAGCTCGATAAATAGTTCCTCATGAGCTCAATGCTCTGTTTGCATAACACCAATGACTCTTTCTTGACCAATAGTCACTTGTGACGAAAAGTAGATCCTTTACGACAACCGTAAATGATCAGGTCAAATGGCTTGATCGTGATGAATCCTCCAAACACTTCCCAAAGCCAAAGTTGCACCAGCAAAATATTATGGTGACCGTCTGGTGGTCGCAATAGGTATTATCTACTACGACTTTTGAACCAATCAGAGCATTACTGCAGAGATTACTGCAATCAACTCGCTGATATGCACGCTTGCTTTTGCAAAAAAGAAGACCTGCATTAGTGAATCAAAACGTGGTCCAATTTTTCCTCCACGATAACGCGCGGCCACATGTTGCAAGATTGACTGTACAGAAACTCATAGACCTTGGGATACGAGACCTTACCACATTCTCCATATTCTCCCGATCTTTCATCTACTGATTATCATTTTTTAGGCACTTCAGCACATTTTTAAATGGTAAAACTTTTCGATCAAAAGAACAGGTAGAATCATCATTTAAAGATTTGTTGCATCACATCCAATAACTTTTACCAATGCCAGAATAAATGACCTTGTAGATCGGTGGCAGAGATGCCATAGCTGCCCCAAAGCTCATATTTTGACTAATTTTAACATTTCCACTGTTAATGTTTCAACAATAAATGTATGTATTAACGCTAATATTCCAGGTACACCTCTACCTTTTGTCAAAGGGTGTTGTAGGTTATTCCTTACATTTCCATGCTTCCAATACAACCAAAAAAGTTTTCCCCAACATCCATCACACACACACACATATATATATATATATATACACACACACACCACACACGTTTATATACATGCACTAGACAAAATGTGAACCGTTGGGTCACCCATTGAGCTCTGGCAGATAATTGGGATTAGGGAAAAAAAAGTTTGCAAAGTGAATAAAAAAAAACGAAAAAAAAAAAAAAAAAACGTCTGGAGAGTTTTAAAAAAAAAAAAAAAAATTAAAATCATTTTGTAAGATTTCAAAGAAAGGGAATGTTTGACCCAATTTAAATTGAATGAATCCTGGAAATTTATTAAGCTATGGCTCTTCCTGCTGCTGAATCTTAACATACAAATAAAGTTAGAAGTTAATGTCTCTCTCACAATCACCCTCCTATCTCTCTTTACACACACACAGAAACTAACATATATAATGAGGAGATAACCAAAGATATACACAGAGTGGAGAAAGGAGAAAGTGACAGGCAGAATGAAGTAAGAGACAGGTCAGTTTTGATTAATTGCAAATTACGACTAATTAGAACCAATTGAAATTGAATTTTTTTCAAACATAACTCAATCCTATAAGCAAGGAATATTTAGTATGAATTTTGTGTCATTAAACTAAACTGGAAAAAAAGCCTTTAGGAGACAAATATTGATTCGCCTCAGCTTAGTTATAGTATATATAATATATATTATATATAAATTATATATATATATATAAAAAGATATGAAACAACACAATATGCTATTAAAGTGAAAAGATTTAATCATATTCATAGCTAATATTGAACAATATTTTGATTTATAAAAATCATCTTCAGAGCTTGTTTATACTCTGGACTTATCAATAGCGGAGACAAAAATAATATGAATTCAAAACGAAAACATTGATGTTGCATAAGAGATACTAACTGTCGCTGACCGAGAAAAGCGTTGGCGGATGTGGTTATATTTAAAACCACCGCATAACTTTTTTGCAACATCAATGTTTTCATTTTGAATTCATATTATTTTCGTCTCCACATTGATAAGTTCGGAGTATAAACAAGCTCTGAAGATGATTTTTATAAATCGAAATATTGTTCAATATTAGCTATGAAATAATATAAAATCTTTTCACTTTAACAGCATATTGTGTCGTTTCATATCCTTTTATCTATACTTATACCATCGGATTCATTTCCTTACTCTTAACTTATATATTATATATATATATGGAGGTGAATGTTAGTATTTGTATCCATTTTAGAGATACTTATACCAGGTTTGGGCTTAGGTGTGAACATTAACGTACTTATGCTAATATTGTTAGCGTAATATGATAAATATCTGAAGACTCTGGTTTGTTTTGAGTTTCATCTATTTAGCCGGGTAAATTTTAGGGACTGCTATGTCCTTCGACTGACCGTGACTCGTGGTAGTGATCTTGTGCGGGCATCCGCATGTTTTAGGCTGGACTGTGGGGCCTGGTTTCTGGTTGCGTTCGTATATATATATATAATATATATATATATATATATATACGTGTGTAAATTTGAATTAATACAATTTAAAAAATTTCAATCTGTGTTTGTTTCCATTTACCAAACGTTATTAATAACATCTTAATTTCCAGGTTTCAAATGGAAAAAAACCCAGAAAATATCTCTTACCACTATTTCTGCTTCCATAACGTCTTTTCTGTTGGCATGAAGAATATCATCTTTTCTATCAAGCAAAGAATTTGGCTAGCTTATAAATAATCTGCTCTGTCTTTTTGCAGAAAACGCTCTGCAGGGAACGGCTTCCTTCACGAGCTGCAGAAAGAAAACAATAATTCTACTGAAATGTTTGAATTTAAAGGAGAAAAAATATCTGGTCAAACTTGGATCTGTATCATTTTAGATTTTTTCGGATTGTTGTCCTCATCTTATTGTTGTATACACAATGATTGGCGATGTTGCCCTCCGGCCTTTTTCAGATGTTCTTATCGAACCCGGGAGCCTTCACGAACTTTGAACTGAATCCGTTATTTAATTCCATTGGGGTAGATTGGAACAATCTGTTAAAAACATGACTGGTGCTTGTAGTCAGGATTGAACCTGCAACCTAGAAATAATTATCACTTAGAACTGTATTAATTTAACCCTTATATCCATTGTGCCATGATTCCACCTGGACAAAATTCAAACAAATAACTCAAATCTGTTAGACCCAGAAATAGATCATTAAAAAAAAAAAAAAAAAAAAAAAAAGATTTTACAATAAGGTAAAACCTTTGAAAAAAAAAATAAATAAAATAAAAATGAGTATGAAACTTAAATCAGCTTTTAATTGGTTTAATCATTTTAGTTAAAGTGTCTAGAAAAATATTGAATAATAATAATTCATAATAAAACGTTTAGCTCAGCGGTAGAATGCCTGACTAAGAACCCCAAGGTTTCGGGTTCAATACTGGCCCTCGCCAACTCACTCTATGAGTAAACACAATGATCTTGCGGTAAAGTGTGGAGCTGATGGTAGTGTGGCGCTCTGCCTCAGAGCCAAACAATCTCCTTGACTGTTGACCATCTCTACATTCTAGGATATTTACCACATACCGCACGTGTACATGTTAGCACAAGGCCCTATTAATGTGGGACCATGCACAAACCGAAGTCATGGTGGTGAGTGCAAAAAATGCGTTGATCTAACAGCATTCTCCCTCAGGGCGCGCCTCAGGCACTGGGCAATAAACCCAGCCCTGTCCCTTTAAATCGAGGGGCAGGTGTTGCCTGGGACAGCCCCCTGGGAATAAACGATTTTAGCTTGACGGTCCAGGGCGAACACTGACCCCCAGCTGGCCAGATCTACATTCTAATAACATGCAATTGTATATGATATACAACACAATAGCGGTTTACAATGTGAATGGGAAGGCTAATTTGCATATTGATATTAAAGATTTTATTTTAATAAATATGTGCTTAGTATTATTGATTTCTTATGTTTGGTTTTATCTTAATGAATATGCAGCAAAAATCTCGAGATAAATCTAAAAGAATTCCATTAACAGAAGAAATAACTGTCATTATTCTTTACTTATAACTAATAGATAAATTAGGAAAATTAGCAATGAAGACAGGATTGAAGGAAGAGTAAGTTTCAGTTGTTCTATTTTTTGATTATACACACATCTGTTTCAAATCTTTGTATCTGGATTCTATTTAGTTCATAATTTGATATTATATTCTATTACATTAAAACTTAAATATTTTCAACTGAAGGTGTACATATTTGCTAGTGTATAGAATTGTGAAAATGTCAACCTTTTTAATATACCCCCCCCAAACTGAATATAATTACTTACCGTGCATGGCTTGCAAACTCTACTGGAGTTCCTGTGACTTGGGGCAGTAGTAAAGAAAGTGCCTACTTGTTTGCCTTTGGTAATATTTAAAATGGCTTTTTCTTCTGTGCCATTACATATCACAACTGATAACACCATTCTGAATTGCCCATGTTGCAGCTTTACCCTGTTCAAAACAAAAATGGATAAGAAACCATAAAGTTTTTCAAATCAGTAAATATTGGCAAGCTTAAGACATTACTTTTTACCACAGCAGTCGGAAGGTTATTTCTATAAGTCTAACATAAACAAAGGGAAACACTCTTGACTAATAAATTATTTTATTTATTTATTGATCTACTAGGAAAAAGAAGACAGGGTAAGGGTTAGTTAATGGAAAATAAATAAATAATTATCAGTCAAGATGGTCCCTTTGTTTATGTTAGACTTATAGGAAATAACCATCAGTAGATGTTCGGCTAGGAATCACAAGGTTCTTGGTTTGATACCGGTTCTCGCCATTGAGCATATGATCTGTGCAGTAAGTGAGGAGCTGACGGTAGGTGTGACACTCCACCTCCACCAAATAATCTACTTGATCTACGCTAGTGAAAAGGGATAGACTCCCTTACTGTCTGCTGATACTGACATTAAGCCACCCCAACAACTTTACTTTTACTTATGTGTATATTTACTAACCCCTCTGCACGAGCAGGATGAGAACAGGTCAATTTCTTAAGCGGAGTTTAACAGGTTTGAATTCAGAGTTTCCTTCTCCAGACTGTTTACCTAGCCATGGTTAAAGAGCCCATCTGCCCGCTATTTACCAATAGCTGGAGGGAGAATTAGATTCATACCTCTCCCAAGGGTATCAGGCACTATGTGAAATGCAAAACAGCTTCGTCCAGGAATTGAACTCTGCTCAACGAGTCCATTTCCTATGACTAACCATTATATCACCTGCCTACACAGATTTATATGTAGAGCTGATTGTGGTGAAATGGTTATCTTTGTAGGAAATGGACACGGTGACCAGAGTTCAAATCCTAGACAAGGCTGTTTGCATTTCACATAGAACTAATACCCTAAGGAAAGGTATACGTGTAATTATTCCCCCTCCAGGTATGGGTAAGGCAGACTGTACTCTTAACCTTGCTATGGCAACTTGTCAAGGAGAAGGGAAAACTGAATTCAAACCTTGTAAACGTTGCTTAAAAATAGACATTGTGTTATATCCGCTTATGTTGATAAATATGATGGTTATATGACCTTTATGAGAGTTTACCAAGAGTTTCAGGTTTCCAATGTTCTGTAACATGAATATTATTCAAATTATTTAAGTATGTACTCTCTCTGTAAACTCTTGTAAGCAGCATTTTAATACATAATTTCCAACATCTCCTTTTAAAGTAGTACTTCTTAGATGTGTAGGTTAATATGATTAAAAAATTTTTCTTGTAAAAATTCCCAAACTTTTAGGTAACACCTATATATACAGGTGCAATGGGTAAATTGTCGCCATTTTAAATTATTTAATTTTGTGCATGTGCTTTGTTTGTTTCAAGTTTTGTCTACTGTGCAGCAACTTAGAGTCAGTTAGACACTGTCTGTGAGGAAGTAGCACCATGACACAATTCATTATCCCAGAAATTTATCTCAAGTATAAAATATGATAATGAAACAGGATAAAAATTCATGATCTTCAGGCAAGCTAATATTCAACCATAGAGATAGATGGAGAATTGCACCTTGAAACTCTTACCAATATTGAACTCACTAACAACTCCCAATACATTTAACCTTCAGTTGCTTGTGAAAACTTGAATGGCTACTTATGACCTAGTTGGAGGGTATGTGGTGTAATGGTTAGAGTCGTAGGAAATGGACTTGTTGACCTGAGTTCAAATCCTGGATGAGTCTGTTTAAATTTCACAGAGCTAATACCCTTGGGAAATGTATGCATCCAATTACCCTCCCTCCAGCTATGGGTAAAATAGTAGGCAGACAGGGTCTTTAACTTGGTATATAACTAGTATAGGAAAAGGAAAACTGAATTAAAACCTGTTAAACTCTGCTTAATAAATCAACCTTGTGTTACATCTAGCTCATGAGGAGGGGTTGGTAAATATATATAATATATATACACCACACACACATTATAATGGCTGTCAACTCATTTTGAGTAAGACCATTTCCTGTTTTTTTAATCATAGTTAGTGCCAGTAGCATTTGACACATCCTTGTTTTCTCAGATGACTCACCAGGCCAGCCTGGAGAGACATATTAATCCACATAAACTACGTTGGAACTTCTCCACTTTGAATGTTGCTGGGTGTTAGAGTTATTTTGTGATATAGGCTGTGCTTTAATTCCCTACCTCTATTTATAGATTAGCCATGGCCACGTGGTTGTTCTTGTAACAAATCACTAGCAATACTACTGGCCTGATAGAATACTTAAACCCCCCACATTGGTCATAATTAAAACTGCACTCTTTGGGGACGGACAGATATAGGATTGCGGATCTTTACCAATACTCAGGAAGGACTTATACGATTACCAGAGTAACAAATAGATTCATTATCAGGGACCCATAACCATAACTGAGACACTTTAGTAACCAAAGGATTTCATTATGGACAGACTCTTTATCAAGGATCCAATTCCACCAGATAAGCACTTCTGCTATAAGGCAAGGAATAGCCCTTAAAAACATAACACTGGGCTGAAAAATTACCCTTTCTAATAGCCCGCTTCAATTTTGGTGTTTAATAGAGTTGGACTCAAATTCTTCCACAGACATATATATGAGGCTACTTATGACTTACCTTTGATTCCATTCCACCAAGTCCGACTCTTGATTTTCCTTCAAAGACCACAGCCATATTATCTGTAAATGGTGAATATGTATGGATTAGACGTGAGCCTCTGTCCCTGGAGGGCTTGTATATAATCCATTGACATCCGACATCAATATCAAAAGATTCTGAATCCATTTCAACAGCTAATCTGGCAGCCAAACTATCATTGTCTTTTAAACTGATCACCTAAAAAGAAGAAGGAAAGGAAAAGGATTAAAGATTTGACATTATATCTTCAAGTTTAAGCACAGATAATATTTGACAAACATATTTAACAAACTGTATAAGTAGAGTGATCTGCCCCTGTCTTTGGTCTGAATAGAGTGATCTGCCGGGTATAAATAAAAGAGCTGTTAAGCAGACATTTGCAATTCATTTACCAACGTTTGAACGGCTGACCACGTCTTTCCGTACTTTATACAAGCAATATCTAAAAAACATACCCATAAATATATAAATGATTTAAATTTGATTTTTTTTCTTCGTTTTAATTAAAAATGGAAGAACAAAAAGCTATAACTATTAACAAACATTAAAGTAAACAGTCTATGCAATGAAAGATAAAACAGAAATGGAAGTTTTTTGACGTGGAACTAGAAGAAAATGGATAAAAGATTTATGCCTCAACTTATAACACAGGTAATATTTAACAAACGTATTTAACTGTGACTTTTCTGAATATCATGGCCTACTAGTATTTATACGGCCCCATCTGATACAGTAAGAGGCAAAAATACAGGCCGATTATATTTTACTCATTCTGGGTCGCTTATAAACTTGACGCAGAAAGGAAAGTAACTTTTAAAAATTTAACAGAAAATAATAAAATAATACCGCTAGAATTTATAGTCATTATTTTAATTTAATTTAATTCTTTTCAAATAAAATACATTATTTATACTTTGTCTTTCACTAATCTACGAATTATAAATGGCTGTAATTTACCTTGTTTTTATGCTTTCAATCACGTATACGGTCTGTTTTGCCTAAGACGCTAGTTTTGGTAAAATTACTACGCATAACTTTTTGCATTTAAATATTGATTTTTAAAGTTTTTCGCGATAATTTGTTTACAAAAATGGTTAATCATTTTCATATTACATTTCTGAAGAAAAAAAAAAGAAAACAGTTTGGTGATTTTGTATACTTTTAACATTTTCCAGCCTAAACCTACAGATTGACTATCAGGCCAATCGGCCTGTATTTTTTGCCTCTTAATGTATCATGTGGCGCCCGTATAATATTAGTAGGCCGTGTGAATATAAGGTGTGTGCTGGATGACCAATTCTACTTATAGACTTGCCAACCACCATGTGACCAACCTCTTGGCCAACCGCTGACGGTGCTCTGCTGCTGTAATAATATTTATATCGGCTGTTCTGGTCATAGCTACGCATAGCTGCTTTGAACCTTCGTGGACGACGGAACATAGGATTATATCACTGGACCTTTGACACTACGTAGGATTCCATAACTCAGACTTATTCACTTATCAAGGATTCCATGCTCGGGACTTACTTACTTTAAGTCCTTATCAACTGGCCAAGGATGGCAGTCAGAAACTTAACAGTATCTAATAAACAAATAGATAGATAGATAGATAGATAGATATTGGTATATGAACTGGTCTACTGATTTCAGGGTTTACCATCCCGTGTGGGACGTCTCCATCTTTTTTGTAAAACATGGAAGCCAATGCCTCTTACTACATTCTCAGCAGTGATTTGGCTTGTGCAGGTGTATTTGCGAAGAGCTAGATCATCAGCATAGTTCTCATCTGTAATAGTTTCTGCTGGATATCACCTGCTTCTTGCCTTTTATGGTGTGAAACCCTTGTCTTTCATTAATATCTAAATAAATATTTCTTTTTTTTTTTTCATATAAGATTAAAAAAAAAAAAAAAATGTTTGTAATATACTTAATTATATTCTGATAGTTACAAATACTCCACTCTGATCTGAGGCAGGGGTAATTCCATGTCAAAATCACCCAGGCCATGTCACCCACCCCCTTCAATTTTCCGAAATTGTGTTTCAGTGTGGATTATGTTAAAGTTAGACAATCCCCAGATTTGAGCTTCCAATTCCAAAAATTTGCAGAGTTATGTCTACTTTTGGTAAGCTATTTTGTTGTGAAATGAGTACTAGAGCTTCCCTACTCCTTAAAATTAGTTTATAAAAGCATTTTTGCCATAGGAATCTAAAAATGCTATCAAAAAAGTCTTAATCAATTTTAAGTTATTGGTGATTTTCTGATTTTTTCATAGCACGATCAATATCCTTGTGTGCACTGGATCTATGATCAAATTTGGAGAGCTAAAAATTGACATAAACTCTGCCAATTTTTGAATTGGAAGCTCATATTTTGAGGATTGTCTAATGTTAACAGTCAACACCTGGAAAAAAATTCAGAAAAATTGAAGCGGGTGGGTAACAATTTTAATTTTTTCTGGATGATTTGACATAGATTAACAGCAGGGTATTATAATATTTACAGGCTCATCAGAGTGTAGTGAGATCACAGTGCCATAAAAGGCTTAAGTGTCTAGTAGTAGGACTGGTCATGTAATTGGTTACACACAAGCAGCAGCGTTAAACATAGTTAGTGGGTCCCCCCACCCCCAAAAAAAACATATGAAAAATAGTAGGTTACAGGGCAAAAGGGTTGTTTATTTCTTGCTCGTTCCATGGGGTTTTTCAGAGGGAAGAGTAAGATCAAATTTTTCTATCATGAATTACATTCATTACTACTATTCTCACTGCTCACAGTAAGCCCCACCCCAAGAGAGCTTGAAAAATGACATCTGTCCCCCCCGTGAGATACCCAGCAAAAAAGAAGAGTTTTCTTTACTTCCATGTGTGGTCCCAGGGTGGGGGAAGGACATATCATTTCTGCTTTTTGCAGAAAATTTGGGACTTCTGTTTTTAAAATCTATTTTCAGGAGTCATTGACCGGTTACTGGCTGACATATATTGAGTGCTTAGAAACTTAAAAAAACTATTTTCTTATTCTTTTTTTCTCTTACGCAGAAATTTGATTACCGTTTTCTTTTCAATTTAAATTTTTCGGAGACCATTTTAATTACCTACAAGAACATAGGTATAAGTAAATAAATTTAGGAAAAAAAAAAAAAAAAAAAAAAAAAGATCAATTGTTATTTTTAAAATGAGGCTTGTATTATTTGTATTATTGTATTTTTCAGGACTATTTTCTTATCTTTATTGTATAGTTATTTACAATGGTCTGCAAATTTTAGTTTGCGAACCATTACGTGATGTGAGTGCCCCATCTTTATTGTCATAAATTGATTATAATGTGTCCCGAGTTGACGAGAAGGTTCCAGAGTTCGACAAGAAACACTTGAAGAAGGCAGAGGCACATCACCCAAAACACTGTATATAAACAATAATCAGAAAAATCAAAATGATACAAATTATCAAGCCTCACCTCAAAAATTCAGAAAAAAGTGAATATTGATCCAAAAATTATAAACATAAAAATAAATTTTTAAAAATAAATAAAATTAAAAAATAAATTTTTTTTTAATAATGTTTTAAATGACTTCAGCAATGATGTTTTTTTTTTTACCATCTTCTTAAGTTTTTTTTAAAAGAGTAAGGAAAAGCAAAGATTTTTTATAATAATTTTTTCTTGAAAATAGTTACAAAAGTGATCTAAAGTTGGCACATTCAAAATGGGTAAAAATGAGAAAGGGGGAAAAAAGCTCATAAAAACTGTATGAAGAACAAAATATGTAGATATTAGTAATTGCTCGTTTGTACCCAGAATATTTAAATAGCACTAGGATAGATCCATCCCCTGTCTGTCAAGGTGACAGGCCACTAAGACTCATAGTTGAAACCTGCCTAGCAACAGAGGAACATTCCTAGAACCAAACTAGCGCACCATATCAAGCAAATTGCCTTTTTTTTTCACAACCCAGACATGGGATGCAAATCTTGAAGTTAAATTCTCAACCAGTTTTAACCTGAGGGCTATTGGAGAATATTACCACTTTTCTTTACTTTTTACTTTTCTTCCTTCAAATGTTATGTTTAATAGGCATTTTTGCACCAGCCATCCCATGAGCTTTGTCTGGGGTGGTCCCACATTAAAGACCTTGTTTAACCTGCATATGTGGGACGTGAGGTAAATAAACTTATGATACCATCTTACTTATCACATTCCATGAAGTATCAAGCCTGTTTGAGGCACGGTGTAAGGTTAGAGTCGTAGCGAAATGGACTCGTTGACCAAGTTCAAATCCTGGACGAAGCTACAGTCACATACACTATTGCCCTTGGGAAAGTATGAATCCAACTACTCTCCTCCAGTTATTGGTAAATAATAGGGAGACTGGGCTCTTTAACCTTGGTAGGCAAACCAGCTAAGAGAAGGAAAACTGAATTCAAACCTGTTAACTTCGCTTGACGTTGGCACACTAGAATAGGCTCAGTCCTAATTAGTCATCTAATATTCACTAATTAAATTTAAATTTATTTAAAATTTACTCATCTTTTGAAGAACTGTATCTTTTAGCTGCTGGATTCCTTTGATTCTTCGGGAACTTCTTGGCGTTGACTTAGGGTTATCTTGGGTTTACCTTAATCTCTTGGGGGTCACTACTAGAATAGGCTCAGTCCTAATTAATGATCTATTTCACTATTTTAAATTCTAATTCTATAACCAATCCAACAGAGCCGTATCCAGCGTTTTCTTTTATTACCAAAATCAGCAGAAGTTACAAATGGCTTTATCAAATATAAAACTTTACTAAAATTCAGACTATATAATGTTGTTTTTTTCAAAAAAGAGCAAACAAAAAAACAAATGCAAGAAAAGGATTGAAAAATTGGGGAATCACACTCATTTAAATGTGAACCGTGTTAAAGAAGACATGATTTGATGTTTGGGTATCTATAAATGCTTTAATTCTTTTTAAAAAAATATATATAAAAGCATGTCTTCTTTAACACGTTCATCATTAAATGAAAGTGTGAATTCCCAATTTTCCAATCCCTTTTCCTTGCATTTGTTTTGTGATTTGTTTGAAAACACAAACATTATTAGTCTTGAGATTTTTAGTAAAGTGTATCATTTGAAAAGCAATTGTAACGTCTGCTGGATTTTGTATAAAGAAGGAAAACGCTGATACCTCTGTTGGATTGTTATAGAATTAGATTTAAATTAGTGAAAATAGATCATTAATTAGGACGGCCATATTCTGAGTGACCACGCAAGAGATAAGGTAAACCAAGATAAACCTAAGCTCAAACCCAAGAAAGTTCCAGAAGATCAAAGGAATCCAGCCAGCCATAAAAATACAGTTCTTAAAAAAAGATGAGTAAATTTTAAATAAATTTAAATTTAATTAGTGAATAGATGACTAATTAGGACTGAGCCTATTCGAGTAGCTGACCACGTCAAGCGAAGTTTAACAGTTTGAATTCAGTTTTCCTTTCTCCAGACTGGTTTGCCAACAAGGTTAAGAGCCCAGTCTGCCCTATTTATTTACCAATAACTGGAGGAGAGTAGTGGATTCATATCTTTCCAAGGCAATAGTGCTATGTTGAACTGTAGCTTTCGTCAGGATTTAAACTTGGGTCAACGAGTCCATTTCCTACGACTTCTAACCATTACACGGGCCTCCAACCAGGCTGATACTTCAGTGGAATGTGATAGTAGATGGTATCAATAAGTATTTACCTCACGTCGCCACATATGCAGGTTATAACACAAGTCATAATTTGGACCACCAGGAAACCAAAGCTCATGGGATGTGGTGCAAAAAATGCCTATAACAATACACATTTCGAAGGAAGAAAAGTAAAAGTAAAAGAAAAAGTGTATATTCTCAATAGCCTCAGGGGTAAAAACTGCGTTGAGAAATGTCTCTTCAAAGATTTGCAATCCCATGTCTGGTTGTGAAAAAAAAAAGGCAATTTGCTTGATATGTGCTATTGGATCCTTAGGGAATGTTCCTCTGTTGCTAGCAGGTTTCAAACTATGAGTCTTAGTGGCCTGTCACCTTGACAGACAGGGAATGGCATTCTAATCTAGTGCTATTTAAATATTTCGGCGTACAAACCACATTACTAAATCACATATTTTGAATTCTTTTTCATACAGTTTATGAGCTTTTTTCCCTTTTCTTCATTTTACCCATTTTGAAGTGGCAAGCTGTTAATCATGTTGCTACATATTTCAAGAAAAAATTATCTATATAAAAAACTTTGCTTTTCCTTACGCTTTTAAAAAAAATAAGAAGATGGTAAAAAAAAAAAATACAATTGCTTGAAGTCAGTTTAAACAATTATTAAAAAAAAATTTATTTTTTAATTTTATTTATTTTAAAATTTAGTTTATTGTTTATAATTTTTTGTGATCAATATCACTTTTTCTGAATTTTTGAGGTGAGGCTTGATAATTTGTATCATTTGATTTTTACTGATTATTTTATTACAGTTTGTGTATGTTGCCCTCCTGCCTTCTTCAAGGTGTTCTTGTCGAACTCTGGAACCTCTCGTCAAACTCGGGACCATATAATCAATTTATGACAATAAAGAGGGCAACCTCACATCACGTAATGGTCGCAAATAAATTTGAGACCGATTGTAAATGAACTAACAAATAAAGGATTAAGATACAAATAGGGCTGAAAAATAGCAAAAATACAAAATTATACAACCTCATTCTTTAAAAAATTCAACAATTAATCTTTTTTTTTTTTTTTTTTTTCCTAAATTATTTACTTCTATAACCTATGCTTTTAGTGCTAATTATAAATGGTCTTAGAAAATTAAATTGAAAAGAAAACGGTATCAAATTTCTGCGTAAGAGAAAAAAAAGAAATAAGAAAATAGTTTTTTGAAGTTTCTAAGCACTCAATATATTCAGCCAGAACCGTCAAGACTCCGGAACTAGATTTAAAAAAACCAGAAGCCAATTTTCTGCAAAAGAGCAGAAATGGATATGTCCCTTCCGCCCACCCTGGCGGGACCACACATGGCAAGTAAAGCAAAACTCCTTTCTTTGCTGGTTATCTCACGGGGGACAGATTTCATTTTTCAAGCTCTCTTGGGCGGTGGGCTGACTGTGAGCAGTGAGAATAGTAGTAAGAATGTAATTCATGATAGAAAAATTTGATCTTACTCTTCCCCCTGAAAAAAACCCCATGAGAACGATGCAAGAAAAAAAAACAACCTTTTGACCCTGTAACCTACTATTCTTTCATATGTTTTTTTTGGGTGGGACCCACTAACCTATGGTTTAACGCTGCTGCTTGTGTTGTAACCAATTACGATGACCAGTCCTACTACTAGACCACTTAAGCCTTTTATGCCACTGTGATCTCACTACACTTGATTGAGCCTGTAAATATTAAATACACCTGCTGTTATTCGTATGTCAAATCATCCAGAAAAAAAAGTTAAAATTGTTACCCACCCGCTTCAATTTCTGAATTTTCCAGGTGTTGACTGTTAACATTAGACAATCCTCAAAATATGAGCTTCAATGTCAAATTGCAGAGTTATAGTTCAATTTTTTAGCTCTCCAAATTATCATAGATCCAGCTGCCACATCAGGATATTGATCGTGCTATGAAAATCAGAATCACCAATACACTTAATTTGATAAGACTTTTTTGATAGCATTTTAGATTCCTATGCAAAAATCTTTAAAACTAATTTTCTAGGATAGGGAAGCCTAGTACTCATTTCACAAACAACAATAGCTTACAAAAGTAGACATAACGTCTGCCAATTTTTGGAATGGAGCTCAAAGTTCTGGGGATGTCTAACTTTAAATAATCCAACACTTTGAAACCCAATTCGGAAAAATAAGGGGGTGGTGACATGCTGGTATTTTGACATGGATCTACCCTGCTAGATCAGAGTGGAGTATTTTAACTATCAGAATATAATTAAGTATATTAAAACAATTTTTTTTTTTTTTTTAAATCTTATATGAAAAAAAAAAAAATATTATTTAGATATTAATGAAAGACAAGGGTTTCACACCATAAAAGGCAAGAAGCAGGTGATTATCCAGCGAAACTATTACAGATGAGAACTATGCTGATGAGTCTAGCTCTTCTAGCAAATACACCTGCACAAGCCAAAAAAAAAACAATATCACTGCTGAGAATGTAGTTAAGAGGGCATTGGCTTCCATGTTTTACAAAAAAAATGAGACGTTCTCCACACGGATGGTTAAACCCCTAAATCAAGGTAGACCAGTTTCATATACCAATCTATCTAGCATCTATCTATCTATTTTTTTATTAGATACTGTTAGTTCTGACTGCACCTTGGCCAGTTTGATAAGGCGACTTAAAGTAAGTAAGCTCCCGAGCTATGGATCCTTTGATAAGTGTGAATAAGTCCTGAGTTATGGAATCCACTAGTGTCAAAGGATCCAGTGATATAACCTATGTTCCGTCGTCCCACGAAGGTTCAAAGCAGCTATGCGTAGCTATACCAGAACAGCCGACTATAAATATTATTACAGCACAGAGCACCGTCAGCGTTGGCCAAGAGAGTGTCACATGTGTTGGCAAGTCTATAGTAGAATTGGTCTCCAGCACACACCTCGTATATTCACACGGCCTACTAATATTATACGGCCCCACCATGATACATTAAGAGGCAAAAAAGAACAGGCCGATTGGCCGATAGGTCAATCTGTAGTTTAGCTGGAAATGTTAAAAGTATACAAAAATACACAAAACTGTTTTTTTTTTTTCTTCAGAAATGTAATATGAAAAGATTAACCATTTTTGTAAACAAATTATCGCGAAAAACTTTAAAAAATCAATATTTAAATGCAAAAAGTTATGCGTTAGTAATTTTACCAAACTAGCGTCTTAGCAAAACAGACCGTATCGTTTGATTGAAAAGCATAAAAACAAGGTAAATTACAGCCATTATAATTCGTAGATTAGTGAAAGACAAAGTATAAATACATGTATTTTAATTTTGAAAAGAATTAAAATTAAAAAAAAATGACTAATAAATTCTAGCGTATTATTTTATTATTTTCTGTTAAAATTTTTAAAGTTACTTTCCTTTCTGCGTCAAGTTTATAAGCGACCCAGAATGAGTTAAAATATAATCGGCCTGTTATTTTTTGCCTCTTACTGTAATCAGATGGGGCCGTATAATACTAGTAGGCCATGATATTCAGAAAAGAACAGTTAAATACGTTTGTTAATATTACCTGTGTTATAAGTTGAGGCATAAAATCTTTATCCATTTTCTTCTAGTTCCGCGTCAAAAACTTCCATTTCTGTTTTATCTTTCATTGGCATAGACTGTTTAACTTAATTGTTTGTTAATAGTTATAGCTTTTTGTTTCTTCCATTTAAATATCTAAAACGAAAGAAAAAAAATCAAATTTAATCATTTAATATTTATGGTATGTTTTTTTTAGATATTGCTTGTATAAAGTACGGAAGACGTGGTCAGCCGTTCAACGTTGGTAAATGAATTGCAAATGTCTGCTTAACAGCTCTTTTATTTATACCCGGCAGATCACTCTATCAGACCAAAGACAGGGGCAGATCACTCTACTTATACAGTTTGTTAAATATGTTTGTCAAATATTATCTGTGCTTAAATTGAGATATAATGTCAAATCTTTAATCCCTTTCCTTTCCTTCTTCTTTTTAGGTGAATCAGTTAAAAAGACAATGATAGTTTGGCTGCCAGATTAGCTGTTGAAATGGATTCAGATCTTTGATATTGACTGTCGGATGTCAAAGATTATATACAAGCCTCCAGGGACAGGGGCTCACGTCTAATCCATAACACGTATTCACCATTTACAGATAATATGGCTGTGGTCTTTGAAGGAAAATCAGAGTCGGACTTGGTGGAATGGAATCAAAGGTAATCATAAGTAGCCTCATATATATGTCTGTGGAAGAATTTGAGTCGCAACTCTATAAACACCAAAATTTGAAGCGGGCTATTAGAAAGGTATTTTTCAGCCCAGTGTTATGTTTTTTAAGGGCTATTCCTTGGCCTTATAGCAGAAAATGCTTATCTGGTGGATGGATCCTTGATAAAGAGTCTGTCCATAATGAATCCTTTGTTACTAAAGTGTTCTCAGTTACTGGTTATAGGTCCCTGATAATGAATCTATTTGTACTCTGGTAATCGTATAAGTCCTTCCTGAGTATTGTAAAGATCCGGCAATCCTATATCTGTCCGTCCCCAAAGAGTGCAGTTTTAATTATGACAATGTGGGGGGTTTAAGTATTCTATCAGGCCAGTAGTATTGTAGTGATTGGTTACAAAGAACAACCCACGTCCATGGCAAGTCTATAAATAGAGGTAGGGAATTAAAGCACAGCCTATATCACAAAATAACTCTAACACAGCAACATTCAAAGTGGAGAAGTTCCAACGTATTTATGTGGATTAATATGTCTCTCCAGGGGCTGGCCTGGTGATCATCTGAGAAAACACAAGGATAGTGTCAAATGCTACTGGCACCTAACTATGATTAAAAAAAAACAGGAAATGGTCTTACTCAAAACATGAGTTGACAGCCATTATAATGTGTGTGTGTGTGTATATATATATATATATTTACCAACCCTCCCCATCAGAGCTAGGATGTAACACAAGTTTGTTTATTAAGCAGAGTTTAACAGGTTTTAATTCAGTTTTCCTTTTCCTATACTAGTTATATAACAAGTTAAAGAGCCCTGTCTTGCCCTACTATTACCCATAGCTGGAGGGAGGGTAATTGGATGCATACATTTCCCAAGGGTATTAGCTCTTGTGAAATTAAACAGACTCATCCAGGATTTGAACTCAGTCAACAAGTCCATTTCCTACGACTCTAACCATTACACCACATACCTCCAACTAGGTCATAAGTAGCCATTCCAAGTTTTCACAAGCAACTGAAGGTTAAAATGTATGGGAGTTTGTTATGAGTTCAAAATTGTAAGAGTTTCAAGGTGCAATTCTCCATCTATCTCTATGGGTTGAATATAGCTTGCCTGAAGATCATAATTTTATCCTGTTTCATTATCATTTTTATACTGAGATAAAATTTCTGGATAATGAATTGTGTCATGGTGCTACTTTCCTCACAGACAGTGTCTAACTGACTCTAGTTTGCTGCACAGTAGACAAAACTTGAAAAAAACAAAGCACATGCACAAAATGTAATAATTTAAAATGGCGACAATTACCATTGCACCCTGTATATATAAGGTGTTACCTAAAAGTTTGGGAATTTTTACAAGAAAAAATTTTTTAATCATATTAACCTACACATCTAAGAAGTACTACTTTAAAAGGAGGATGTTGGAAAATTATGTATTAAAATGCTGCTTACAAGAGTTTACAGAGAGAGTAACATACTTAATAATTGAATAAATATTCATGTACAGAAACATTGGAACACTGAAACTCTTGGTAAACTCTATAAGGTCATATAACCATCATATTTATCAACATAAGCAGGATATAACACAATGTCTATTTTTAAGCAACGTTTACAAAGTTTGAATTCAGTTTTCCTTCTCCTTGACAAGTTGCCATAGCAAGGTTAAAGAGTACAGTCTGCCTTACCCATACCTGGAGGGGAATAATTACACGCATACCTTCCTTAGGTATTAGTTCTATGTGAAATGCAAACAGCCTTGTCTAGGATTTGAACTCTGGTCACCGTGTCCATTTCCTACAAGATAACCCATTTCACCACAATCGCTCTACATATAACTTGTAGGCAGGTGATATAATGGTAGTCATAGGAAATGGACTCGTTGAGCAGAGTTCAATTCCTGGACGAAGCTGTTTGCATTTCACATAGTGCTGATACCCTTGGAGAGGATGAATCTAATTCTCCCTCCAGCTATTGGTAAATAGCAGGGCAGACTGGGCTCTTTAACCATGGCTAGGTAAAAGTTTAGGAGAAGGAAAACTCTGAATTCAAACCTTTAAACTCCGCTTAAGAAATTGACCTTGTGTCTCATCCTGCTCGTGCAGAGGGGTTAGTAAATATACACATAAGTAAAAGTAAAGTTGTTGGGGTGGCTTAATGTCAGTATCAGCCAGACAGCGAGGGAGTCTATCCCCTTTTCACTAGCGCTAGATCAAGTAGATTTGGTGGAGGGGAGTGTCACACCTACCGTCAGCTCCTCACTTTACTGCACAGATCATATGCTCAATTGGCGAGAACCGGTATCAAACCAAGAACCTTGTGATTCCTAGCCGAACACTCTACTGATGGTTATTTCCTATAATCTAACATAAACAAGGGGGACCACTCTTGACTGATAAATTATTTATTTATTTTCCCATTAAACTAACCCTAACCCTGTCTCTTTTTTCCTAGTAGATCAATAAATAATAAAAATTTTTATTAGTCAAGAGTGGTTTCCCTTTGTTTATGTTAGACTTATAGGAAATACCCTTCCGACTGCTGTTGGTAAATAATGTCTTAAAGCTTGCAATATTACTGATTTGAACTTTATGGTTTCTATCCATTTTTGTTTGAACAGATAAAAGCTGCAACATGGGCAATTCAGAATGGTGATCAGTTGTGATATGTAATGGCACAGAAGAAAAAGCCATTTTAAATATTACCAAAGGCAAACAAGTAGCACTTTCTTTACTACTGCCCAAGTCACAGGAACTCCAGTAGTTGCAAGCCATGCACGCGTAAGTAATTATATTCCAGTTTGGGGGGGGGGTATTATTAAAAAGGTTACATTTTCACAATCTTATACACTAGCAAATATGTACACCTTCCAGTTGAAAATATTTATTTATGAATAGAATATAATATCAAATTATGAAAACTAAATAAGAATCCAGATACAAAGATTTGAAACAGATGTGTGTATAATCAAAAAATAGAACAACTGAACTTACTCTTCCTTCAATCCTGTCTTTCATTGCTAAATTTTCCTAAACTTATCTATTAGTTATAAGTAAAGAATAAAATGACAGTTATTCTTCGTTAATGGAATTCTTTTTAAGATTATCCTCCGAGATTTTGCTCATATTCATTAAGATAAAACCAACAATAAGAAATCAATAATACTAAGCACATATTATTAATAAATCTTTAATACAATATGCAAATTAGCCTTCCCATTCACATTGTAAACCGCTTATGTGTTGTATATAAATACAATTGCATTTATTTAGAATGTAATCTGGCCCAGCTGGGGGTCCAGTGGCTTCGGCCCTGACCGTACAAGCTAAAAATCGTTTATCCCAGGGGGCTGTCCCCCAGGCAACACCTGCCCCTCGATTTAAGGGACAGGCTGGGTTATATTGCCCAGTGCCTGAGGCGCCGCCCTTGAGGGAGAATGCTGTTAGGAATCAACGCATTTTTTGCACTCGCCACCCATGAACTTCGTTTGTGCATGGTCCCACATTTAATAGGGCCTTTGTCCTAACATGTACCGTGCGGATGTGGTAAATATCCTAGAATGTAGAGTGGTCAACAGTCAAGGAGATTGTTTTGGCATCTGAGGGCAGAGCGCCACACCTACCATCAGCTCCACACTTTTACCGCACAGATCATTGTGTTACTCTACAGTTGAGTTGGGCAAGGGCCAGTATTGAACCCGGACCTTGGGTTCTTAGTCAGGCATCTACCGACTGAGCTAAACCGTTTTATTATGAATTATTATTATTCAATTTTTCTAGACACTTTAACTAAAATGATTAAACCAAATAAAAGCTGATTTAAGTTTCATACTCATTTTATTTTTTTTTTTTTTTTTTTTTCAAAGGTTTACTTATTGTAAAAATCTTTTTATTTTTTTTTTTTTTTTTAAATGAATCTATTTCTGTCAACAGATTTGAGTTTATTTGTTTGAATTTTGTCCAGGTGGAATCATGGCACAATGGATATAAGGGTTAAATTAATACAGTTCTAAGTGATAATTATTCTAGGTTGCAGGTTCAATCCTGACTACAAGCATCCAGTCATGTTTTTACAGAATTGTTCTCAATCTACCCCAATGGATTAAATAACGGATTCAGTTCAAAGTTCCGTGAGGCTCCCGGGTTCGATAAGAACATCTTGAAAAAGGCTGGAGCACATCGCCAAATCATTGTGTATAACAACAATAAAGATGAGGACAACAATCCGAAAAAATCTAAATGATACAGATCCAAGTTTGACCAGATATTTTTTCTCCTTTAAATTCAAACATTTCAGTAGAATTATTGTTTCTTTCTTGCAGCTCGTGAAGGAAGCCGTTCCCTGCAGAGCGTTTCTGCCAAAGACGAGCGATTATTATTTATAAAGCTAGCAATTCTTTGCTTGATTAGAAAGATGATATTCTTCATGCCAACAGAAAAGACGTTATGGAAGCAGAAATGAGTGTCTAAGAGATATTTTCTGGTTTTTTCCATTTGAAACCTGGAAAATTAAGATGTTATTATAAGCGTTTGGTAAAATGGAAAACAAACACAGATTTGAAATTTTTTAAAATTGTATTAATTCAAATTACAACACGTATATATATACTATATAATATATAATTATACGAACCAACCAGAAACCAGCCCCACAGTCCAGCCTAAAACATGCGGATGCCGCCACAAGATCACTACACCGAGTCATGGTCAGTCGAAGGACATGCAGTCCCTAAAATTTACCCGGCTAAATAGATGAAACTCAAAACAAACCAGAGTCTTCAGATATTTATCATATTACGCTAACAATATTAGCATAGTACGTTAATGCTTCACACCTAAGCCCAACCTGGTATAAGTATCTCCTTAAATGGATACAAATTACTAACATTCACCTCCATATATATATATAATATATAAGTTAAGAGTAAGGAAATGAATCCGATGGTATAAGTATAGATAAAAGGATATGAAAACAAACACAATATGCTGTTAAGTGAAAAGATTTTTATATATTCATAGCTAAATTGAACAATATTTCGATTTATAAAATCATCTTCAGAGCTTGTTATACTCCGAACTTATCAATAGTGGAGACGAAAATAATATGAATTCAAAATGAAAACATTGATGCTTTGCAAAAAAGTTATGCGGTGGTTTTAAATATAACCACATCCGCCAACGCTTTTCTCGGTCAGCGACAGTTATGTATCTCTTATCGCAACATCAATGTTTTCGTTTGAATTCATATTATTTTTGTCTCCGCTATTGATAAGTCCGGAGTATAAACAAGCTCTGAAGATCATTTTTATTAACGAAAATATTGCTCAATATTAGCATGAATATGATATAAAATCTTTTCACTTAATAGCATATTGTGTTGTTTTCATATCTTTTATCTATACTTAATATAAAAAAGCTGAGCGAATCAATATTTGTCTCCTAAAGGCTTTTCCAGTAGTTAATGACACAAAATTCATACTAAAATTTCCTTGCTTATAGGATTGAGTTATGTTTGAAAAAAAATTCAATTTCAATGGTTCTAATAGTCGTAATTTGCAATTAAATCAAAAACTGACCTGTCTCTTACTTTACATTCTGCCTGTCACTTTCTCCTTTCTCCCACTCTGTGTATATCTTGGTTATCTTCCTCATTATATATGTTAGTTCTGTTGTGTGTAAAGAGAGAGATGGGGAGGGTGATTGTGAAGAGACATTTAACTTCTAACTTTATTTGTATGTTAAGATTCAGCAGCAGCGAAGAGCCCATAAGCTTAATAAAATTCCAGGATTCATTTCAATTTAAATTGGGTCAAACATTCCCTTTCTTTGAAATCTTACAAAATGATTTAATCTTTTTTTTTTTTTTTTTTTTTAAACTCTCCAGACGTTTTTTTTTTTTTTTTCGTTTTTTATTCACTTTGCAAACTTTCTTTTCCCTAATCCCCAATTATCTGCCAAGAGCTCAATGGGTGACCAACGGTTCACATTTTGGTCTAGTGTGTATATATAACGTGTGTGTGGTGTGTGTGTGTATATATTATATATATATATATATAATATAATATATATGTGTTGTGTGTGATGGATGTTGGAAACTTTTTTGGTTGTATTGGAAGCATGGAAATGTAAGAATAACCCTACAACACCCTTTGACAAAAGGTAGAGGTGTACCTGAAATATTAGCGTTAATACATACATTTATTGTTGAAACATTAACAGTGGAAATGTTAAAATTAGTCAAAATATTGGCTTTGGGCAGCTATGCATCTCTGCCACCGATCTACAAGGTCATTTATTCTGCATTGGTAAAAAGTTATTGGCTGTGATGCCAACAAAATCTTTAATGATTTATTCTACCTGTTCTTTTGATCGAAAAGTTTTACCATTTAAAAATGTGCTGAAGTGCCTAAAAAATGATAATCAGTAGATGAAAGATCGGGAGAATATGGAGGAGTGTAAGGTCTCGTATCCCAAGTCTATGAGTTTCTGTACAGTCAATCTTGCAACATGTGGCGCGCGTTATCGTGGAGGAGAATTGGACCACGTTGAATTCACTAATGCAGGTCTTTTTTTTGCAAGCAAGCGTGCATATCAGCGGTTGATTGCCAGTAAATCTCTGCAGTAATGGTCTGATTGGTCAAAAAGTCGTAGTAGATAATACCTATTGCAGACCACCAGACCGGTCACCATAATATTTTGCTGGTGCAACTTTGGCTTTGGAAGTGTCTTGGGGATTCACACGATCAAGCCATTGACCTGATCATTTACGGTTGTCGTAAAGGATCTACTTTCGTCACAAGTGACTATTTGGTCAAGAAGGAGGTCATTGGTGTTATGCAAACAGAGCATTGAGCTCTGAGGAACCTATTTATCGAGCTTTTCACCTTTCCAATACTCTGTAAATGGCGTGAAACTGTTGCAATGCTTACACCAAGTGTCTGAGACATCTCTCTGACACTTTGTCATGGATTTTTCTCAACAACTGCTGCAATTGTTCATTGTCAAGACTGCCATGTCCGTCCTCTACCTTCTTCATTTCAAGATTCTCATCTCCACTGCGGAATTTCTGAAACCACATTCGTACAGTCCGACCACTTATGGATTCATCTCCCCATGCTTGTTGATATTGGCAACAGTTTCAGAGCATTGTGCCCAAGCTTGAACTCGTGCAGTATAGAAGGCAAAGGCAGTTTAGGCATTCATCTTTGAAGGCTCCTATTTTCAAAAATACTTTCTATCTGAAAAAAATTAAATTTTATTTTTGAGCACACATTAATTATTATATATGCAAAAAACACCTGAAATAGACAACAAATTCTATGTTAAAATGACATTTCAAAACCAAGCACTTCATCGGCCATTATTTTTGTAACACCTTATATATATGAAAAGGTGGAATGAAAACATCACACAATGCTGTTTAAAGAGAAACAATTTATAATATAATCATAGCTGATATTGATCAATATTTCGACTTTACAAAAATCATCATCAGAGCTCATTCACTCCATGGTGTTTGGTAGGAGAAAAGTGTCAAATTAGTTCAAAAACAAAAAAAAACCTTAATTTTGCAAAAGAACGAAAGTTTACATTATTCACCAATGTGGGCATTCGCGCTATATTTTAGTCGGTCATGCCGATATGTATACCTTTTTGTCCGGTAAACTCTCCATTGTAGCGGATTTGAGATGTTGGCAACAGACGAAATAACTTAATCGAAAGGGATGGTATTAAAAAAATGTGACGGTTGGATTCAAAGATTTTTAGAAAAGGAATTTTTTTGATTTAATTATATTTTTTTATTTATTTTTTTTTTTTTGTTCTGTATTTCATAAATGATTAATTATTATTATATTTTTGTTTTTATATATAAAGTAAAAAAGTTATGGACGAAATTTGTTATTATTTAGATAATGAGAAGCATTTAGATCTAATGTAAGGTTTTTATTTTCAAAACCGAATTCAAAATCAATAAAACGAAAAGTTTTATTCATAATCAAAACAATAAACCCTAAATTTTTATTTTAATGAGAAGTAAATAACGGAAAAGTTATGTTATTGGGATTTTATGGTTTCTGACTACAAGTGTCGCTAAATAAGGGAATATATTAAAGAAACCTTGTCTTTGGGGTATGGTTTTAGGGTAAGAATAACACAAGATTCTATAATTCTACATAGTTTTATCATGTATGTGGGTTATATTTTGGCACCTTTGAAATCAAAAGTATGATTGAGATCAAAGATGTGTTTAGTTATTGCATGTTTTGAAAACCACGTTTAATATGATATTGTGTTCGATAGACGTTTAGTTAAGGATCTGGAAGTCTCCCCTACATATTTCTTGTTATATTTTTAAACAATCAATAGTGTAGACTCCAGCTCAGAATGTGTGTTTAGGATTATTTTATTGTAGAATGTTTTTCACTGTTTTTGTGAGTGAGCGAGAGTTTTATACCAATCTTACTTAAGTTTCTATTTATTTTATCAGTAATAGGATTATTAGGATATGAACTATCAGAGACATTATTACTGATATGTTGTGTGTCAATGTTTCATTGTTTGGAATGTGATATTATTATTTTATTTTTACTATGTATTTAAATGCCTTTTCTGCACGGTGTATGAAATTTAAGGTGGATTGTAATTTGAGGAAAGACCTCTCAATAAAATTAAATTCTTCATCTAAATGTTTATTACATATCCTAATGCTCTCAGAAGAAACCAATTATGATACCACTTTTTATCTTAGTGTTATGTTGGAATAAAATGGATGTAGTCATTTTGTTAGTATTCTTATGATAAACTTTGAATTCTAAACTGTTGTATTATTTATAATAAGTGTGTCTAAAAATGATAAGGAGTAGTTATGTTCAAGTTCATGAGTAAATTTGATGGAGGTTCAACATCATTTAGTTTGTCAATAATGTTAGTTAAATTACAGTTTTCGGGTAAATGAATAGGGTGTCATCAATGTAACGGAAAAAATTAGTTATTGGTAGGCATATATGAAAGGGACCAATTTCTAAGAATTCAAAGAAGGCACGCCAAAACGCCGCTCAGAGTGACCCCATAGGCAACCCAAATTTTGTCTGTAAAAGGTTCCTCGTACTGGAAAAAGCAATTCCTAGTGCAAAGTCTACAAATTTGGATTATCTTGTTAGTGGGTAATGATAAAAGAGGTATTGATTTGTTGGATTGGTTTCTAGGCGATAACTATTTATATATATTATTATTAATATATATAAAAGTATGGCATGTGTTGTCTATGTGAGTTCACGGTATTCTCTTTGTTGGTATATCTGGTGGAGTTCTAGTTCTCAGTGTCAATAATATATTTGTGTGTGTGTGTATAATATTATTAATATATATATATATAAAATCTTTTTGAGATTTGTGCAAACACATGGATGTGAAAGTTTCATTTTATTTTCATTCAATATTCGAAACATGGACCTTTTTATATTATATTATAATTAAAGCTTAAACAGTAGTTTCAAAAGGAATGAACATTATTTTTTTTTTTTTTAATTGTTTTTTGTTTTTGTCTACTTAAAAGAATGGTTATATATAGAATACAGTTTTTTTTGTTTTTTTTATAAGAAATTAATTTTTTTTTCTGTTGTTTTCAGTCTTTCACCTCCAATGGATATCTCGATTAAAATTGAACAGAAAAGAAATTAAAAGTTTGGCGGCTGGTTTAAGGCAAATGCTGACACATCTGAAACAATTGTTGGGCCGTGTTGTTCTCAATTACCCAAATCGCTGAAAATCTCCTTTAAAACAAATCACAGGCCAGTTGGTGTCCTATTGTCTTATATTGAATCAAGACCCGATGTCATTTACCCCAGGTAACATAATTTTTCTTCCCTTATCTAGTGATACTTCTTAAAAGTTTTCCTACTGGAGTCTTGTTCATTGAACACAGTAATTTCCTTTCACGTCAGCAAATCTCTACCAACTGAGCACTTCTCTCACATTCCTTTGTTAAACACCCAAAACACAGCAGTCATCAATTTCATCTCTGTCACAGACCAATTGCTTTTTTTGCTGACTCGCAGTATCAGAGCACTGTCGTTTTTATCATCGCCTCCCCTTTGAAATTCTGTCTCGTCCTATCCGGGGCCTCTGTGCATGACACAGCGATTCTTTGCTGTTTAGTTGGGGTGGGGGGATTGCCATGCCCAGTACAAACTTTGTCATTATTCTTTAATAAAGATAGAAATAGGACAGAGGGGGAGTAAAACCCCAAAAACAAATCCGGAGCCAGATCCCTAGTGAAAGTAACGCTGAACTTTCGCGCTACTCGCAATTCTCAACACGCATGCAAATTGCATTAGTCTTACCTTTCCTTTCGACCACAGAGCAGTGTGGAGAGGGTATCTGCTTTGGGCAACAGCACATTCCTCCATATTAACCGCCCAGTTACGTAGTTGAAAAAAAGTCTTAAACTTAAATTAATAATGCAAAATAAAAAAAAAAAAAAAAATTTGATTTTTTTTTAACTACGTAACCTGGGGCGGGTTAATATGAGGAGTCTGTTGCCCAAACAGCAGATACCCCTCTCCACACTGCCTCTGTGTCCAAAGTGAAAGGTAAAGAAACTAATGCAATTTGGCAAATGGCGTGTTGCAGGAATTGCTGAGTAGCGCTGAAGTTCAGCGTTACTTCATCTTAGGGACTCTGGCTCCGGATTGTTTTGGGGTTACTCCCCCTTCTGTCCTTATTCTATTCTTTATTAAAAAGAAAATAATGCAACAGTATGTAATGGGCATGGCCAAATCCCCCCACCCCAACATAAAACAGCAAAGAATCGTGTGTCATGCACAGAGACCCGGATAGGACCGAGACAGAATTTGCATAAAGGGGAGCCGATGATAAAAACGGACAGTGGCTGATAACTGCAGTCAGCAAAAAAAACAATGTCTGTGACAGAGATGAAATCGATGACTGCTGTGTTTTTGGGGTGTTAACAAAGGAATGTGAGAGGAACGTGCTCAGTGGTAAGATTTTTGCTGACGGTTTTGAAAGGATTACTGTGTCAATTGAACAGACTCCAGAGGAAAACTTTTAAGAAAGTATCACTAGATAAGGAAGAAAAATTATGTACCGGTAATGCATCGGGTCTTTGATTCAAATATTAACAAGTAGGACACCAAACTGGCACTGATGATTGTTTTAAATGAGATTTTCAGCCATTTGGGTATTGAGAACAACACGGCAACAATTGTCTTCAGATGTGTCAGCAATTTGCTTAAACCAGCCGCAAAACTTTTAATTCTTTTCTGTCAATTTTTTAACGAATACCATTGGACGTGAAGACTGAAAACCAAGCAGGAAAAAAAAAAATTAATTTCTTAATTAAAAAAAACAAAAAAAACTGTATTCTATATAAACCATTCTTTAAGATAGACAAAAACAAAAAACAATTAAAAAAAAAAAAAATAATGTTCTCTTTTGAAAACTACTGTTTTAAGCTTTATATATAATATATATAAAAAAGGTCATGTTTCCGAAATATGAAATGAAATAAAATGGAAACTTTCACATCCATGTGTTGCACAAAAATCTCAAAAGATTTATATAGATATATTATAATATAAATACACAACACACAAATATAATAATTGACACTGAGAACTAGACTCCCAGATATACCAACAAAGAGAATACTGAACTTTCACATAGACAACATGCACATACTATTTATATATATATATAAAATATATATATATAATAAATAGTATCGCCTAAAAACCATCTCAACAAATATCAATACCTTCTTTATCCATTACCGCACTAACAAGATAATCCAAATTTGTAGACTTTGCACTAGGAATTGCTTTTTCCAGTACGAGGAACCTTTTTACAGGACAAAAGTTTGGGTTGCCTATGGGCACCTCTGAGCGGCGTTTGGCGTGCCTTTTTCTTGAATTCTTGAATCTGTCCTTTCAATATATGCTACCCATAACTATTTTTTCCGTTACATTGATGACACCCTATTCATTTACCCGAAAACTGTAATTTAACTAACATTATTGACAAACTAAATGATGTTGAACCCTCCATCAAATTTACTCATGAACTTGAACATAACTACTCCTTATCATTTTTAGACACACTTATTATAAATAATAACAAACAGTTTAGAATTCAAAGTTTATCATAAGAAATACTAACAAAATGACTACATCCATTTCTATTCCAACCATAACACTAAGATAAAATGGTATCATAATTGGTTTTTTCTGAAGCACTTAGATATGTAATAAACATTTAGATTGAAGAATTTAATTTTATTGGAGGTCTTTCCTCAAATTACAATTACCCTTAAATTTCATACACCGTGCCAGGAAAAAGGCATTTAAATACATAGTTAAAAAATAAAATAATAATATCACATCTCCAAACAATGTAAACAATGACACACAACATAACAGTAATAATGTCTCTGATAGGTACATCATTACTTCCTAATAATCCTATTACTGATAAAATAAATAGAAACTAAGTAAGATTTGGTATAAAAACTCTCGCTCACTCCACAAAAACAGTGAAAAAACATTCTACAAAATAAAATAATCCTAAACACACAGTCTGAAGCTGGAGTCTACACTATGATTGTTTAAAATTATAACAAGAAATATGTAGGGAGACTTCCAGATCCTTAACTAAACGTCTATCGGAACACAAATATCATATTAAACGTGTTTTCCAAAACAATGCAATAACTAAACACATCTTTTGATCTCAATCATACTTTTGATTTCAAAGGTGCCAAAATATTAACCCACATACATGACATAAAACACTATGTAAGAATTATAGAATCTTGTGTTATTTCTTACCATAAAAAACCATACCCCAAAGACAAGTTTCTTTAATATATTCCCTTATTTAGCGACACTTGTAGTCAGAAACCATAAAATCCCATAACATAACTTTTTCCGTTATTTACTTCTCATTAAAATAAAAATAGGTTTATTGTTTTGATTTATGAATAAGAACTTTTCGTTTTATTTGATTTGAATTCGGTTTTGAAAATAAAAACCTTACATTAGATCTAAATGCTTCTCATTATCTAAAATAATTAACAAATTTCGTCCATAACTTTTTACTTTATATATTAAAACAAATTAATAAATATTAATCATTTATGAAAATACAGAACAAAAAAAAAAAAATAAATAAAAAAATAATAATTAATCATAAAAAATTCCTTTTCTAAAAAATCTTTTGAATTTCCAACCGTCACATTTTTTTATACCCATCCCTTTCGATTAAGTTATTCGTCTTTTGCCAACATCCTTCAAAATCCGCTACAAGTGGAGAGTTTACCACAAAAAAAGTATACAATCGGCAATGACCGACTAAAATATAGCGCGAATGCCCACATTGGGTGAATAATGTAAACAACTCGTTCTTTTTGCAAAATTAAGTTTTTTTTGTTTTGAACTAATTTGACACTTTTCTCCTACCCAAACACCATGGAGTGAAATGAGCTCTGATGATGATTTTTGTAAAAGTCGAAATATTGATCAATATCAGCTATGATTATATTTATAAATTGTTTCTCTTAAAAGCATTGTGTGATGTTTTCATTCCACCTTTTCATATATATAGAGGTGGTTACAAAATAATGGCCGATTGAAGTGTTTGGTTTTGAAATGGTCATTTTAACATAGAATTTGTTGTCTATTTCAGGTGTATTTTTGCATATATAATATTAATTGTGCTCAAAAATAAAATTTAAATTTTTTTTCAGATAGAAAGTATTTTTTGAAAAATAGGAGCTTCAAAGTGGAACATGCCTAAACATGACCTTTGCCTTCTTATACTGCACGAGTTCAAGCTTGGGCCACCAATGCCTCTGAAACTTTGCCAATATCAACAAAGCATGGGGAGATGAATCCATAAGTGGTCGGGACTGTACGAATGTGGTTTCAGAAATTCCGCAGTGGAGATGAGAATCTTGAAAATGTAGAAGGTAGAGGACGGACATGCAGTCTTGACAATGAACAATTGCAGGCAGTTGTTGAGAAAAATCCATGACAAAGTGTCAGAGAGATGTCTCAGAAACACTTGGTGTAAGCATTGCAACAGTTTCACGCCATTTACAGAGTATTGGAAAGGTGAAAAAGGCTCGATAAATAGGTTCCTCATAGCTCAATGCCTCTGTTTGCATAACACCAATGACTCCTTTCTTGACCAAATAGTCACTTGTGACGAAAAGTAGACCTTTACGACAACGCTAAATGATCAGGTCAATGGCTTGATCGTGATGAATCCCCCAAACACTTCAAAGCAAAGTTGCACCAGAAATATTATGGTGACCGTCTGGTGGTCTGCAATAGGTATTATCTACTACGACTTTTGAAAACCAATCAGACCATACTGCAGAGATTTACTGCAATCAACTCGCTGATATGCACGCTTGCTTGCAAAAAGAAAGACCTGCATTAGTGAATCAACCGTGGTTCCAATTCTCCTCCACGATAACGCGCCGGCCACATGTTGCAAGATTGACTGTACAGAAACTCATAGACTGGGGATACGAGACCTTACAACATCCTCCATATTCTCCCGATCTTTCATCTACTGATATCATTTTTTTAGGCACTTCAGCACATTTTTAAATGGTAAAAACTTTTCGATCAAAAGAACAGGAGAATCATCATTTTAAAGATTGTTGCATCACAGGCCAATAACTTTTTACCCAATGCAGAATAAATGACCTTGTTAGATCGGTGGCAAGAGATGCATAGCTGCCCCAAAGCTCATATTTGACTAATTTTAACATTCCACTGTTAATGTTTCAACAATAAAGGATTATTAACGCTAATTTTTCAGGTACACCTCTACCTTTTGTCAAGGGTGTTGTAGGGTTATTCCTTACATTTTCCATGCTTCCAATACAACAAAAAAAGTTTCCCCAACATCCACACACACACACACATTATTATTATATATACAAATATATATATATATATATATACACACACACACACACACACACGTTTATATACATGCACTAGACAAAAGTGAACCGTTGGGTCACCCATTGAGCTCTTGGCAGATAATTGGATTAGGGAAAAGAAAGTTTGCAAAGTGAATAAAAAAAACGAAAAAAAAAAAAAAAAAAACGTCTGGAGAGTTTAAAAAAAAAAAAAAAAAAGATAAAATCATTTTGTAAGATTTGCAAAGAAAGGGAATGTTTGACCCAATTTAAATTGAAATGACCTGGAATTTTATTAAGCTATGGGCTCTTCGCTGCTGCTGAATCTTAACACTACAATAAAGTAGAAGTTAAATGTCTCTCTCACAATCACCCTCCCATCTCTCTCTTTACACACACACAGAAAACTAACATATATAATGAGGAGATAACCAAGATATACACAGAGTGGGAGAAAGGAGAAAGTGACAGGCAGAATGTAAAGTAGAGACAGGTCAGTTTGATTTAATTGCAAATTACGGACTAATTAGAACCAATTGAAATTGAATTTTTTTTCAAACATAACTCAATCCTATAAGCAAGGAATATTTTAGTATGAATTTTGTGTCATTAAACTAAACTGGAAAAAAGCCTTTAGGAGACAAATATTGATTCGCTCAGCTTTAGTTATATATAAGTATAGTAATAAAAAAGATATGAAAACAACACAATATGCTATTAAAGTGAAAAGATTTTTATATCATATTCATAGCTAATATTGAACAATATTTCGATTATAAAAATCATCTTCAGAGCTTGTTTATACTCCGACTTATCAATAGCGCGAGACAAAAAATATATGAATTCAAAACGAAAAACATTGATGTTGCGATAAGAGATACATAACTGTCGCTGACGAGAAAAGCGTTGCGGATGTGGTTATATTTAAAACCACGCATAACTTTTGCAACTCAATGTTTTCCATTTTGAATCATATTATTTTCGTCTCCACTATTGATAAGTTCGAGTATAACAAGCTCTGAAGATGATTTTTATAAATCGAAATATTGTTCAATATTAGCTATGAATATAATATAAAATCTTTTCACTTTAACAGCATATTGTGGTTGTTTTCATATCCTTTTATCTATACTTATACCATCGGATTCATTTCCTTACTCTTAAACTTATTATTAATATATATATGGAGGTGAATGTTAGTTTGTATCCATTTTAGGAGATACTTATACCAGGTTTGGGCTTAGGTGTGAAGCATTAACGTACTTATGCTAATATTGTTAGCGTAATATGATAAATATCTGAAGACTCTGGTTTGTTTTGAGTTTTCATCTATTTAGCCGGGTAAATTTTAGGGACTGCTATGTCCCTTCGACTGACCATGACTCGTGGTAGTGATCTTGTGGCGGCATCCGCATGTTTAGGCTGGACTGTGGGGCCTGGTTTCTGGTGGGTTCGTATATATATATATATATATATATATTATACGTGTGTAAATTTGAATTAATACAATTTTAAAAAATTTCAATCTGTGTTTGTTTTCCATTTTTACCAAACGCCTTATAATAACATCTTTAATTTTCCAGGTTTCAAATGGAAAAAAAACCCAGAAAATATCTCTTACCACTCATTTCTGCTTCCATAACGTCTTTTCTGTTGGCATGAAGAATATCATCTTTTCTATCAAGCAAAGAATTGGCTAGCTATAAATAATATCGCTCTGTCTTTGGCAGAAACGCTCCTGCAGGGAACGGCTTCCTTCACGAGCTGCAAGAAAGAAGAAACAATAATTCTACTGAAATTTGAATTTAAAGAGAAAAAATATCTGGTCAAACTTGGATCTGTATCATTTAGATTTTTTTTTCGGATTGTTGTCCTCATCTTTATTGTTGTATACACAATGATTTGGCCGATGTGCCCTCCAGCCTTTTTCAGATGTTTCTTATCGAACCCGGGAGCCTTCACGGAACTTTGAACTGAATCCGTTATTTAATCCATTGGGTAGATTGAGAACAATCTGTAAAAACATGACTGGATGCTTGTAGTCAGGATTGAACCTGCAACCTAGAAATAATTATCACTTAGAACTGTATTAATTTAACCCTTATATCCATTGTGCCATGATTCCACCTGGACAAAATTCAAACAAATAAACTCAAATCTGTTAGACCCAGAATAGATTCATTTAAAAAAAAAAAAAAAAAAAAAGATTTTACAATAAGGTAAAACCTTTGAAAAAAAAAAAAAAAAAAAAAATAAAATGAGTATGAAACTTAAATCAGCTTTTAATTTGGTTTAATCATTTTAGTTAAAGTGTCTAGAAAAATAATTGAATAATAATAATTCATAATAAAACGGTTTAGCTCAGTCGGTAGAATGCCTGACTAAGAACCCCAAGGTTCCGGGTTCAATACTGGCCCTTGCCAACTCACTGTATGAGTAACACAATGATCTGTGCGGTAAAGTGTGGAGCTGATGGTAGGTGTGGCGCTCTGCCTCAGATGCCAAAACAATCTCCTTGACTGTTGACCATCTCTACATTCTAGGATATTTACCACATACCGCACGTGTACATGTTAGGCACAAGGCCCTATTAATGTGGGACCATGCACAAACCGAAGTTCATGGGTGGCGAGTGCAAAAAATGCGTTGATCCTAACAGCATTCTCCCTCAAGGGCGGCGCCTCAGGCACTGGGCAATAAACCCAGCCCTGTCCCTTTAAATCGAGGGGGCAGGTGTTGCCTGGGGGACAGCCCCCTGGGATAAACGATTTTAGCTTGTACGGTCCAGGCCGAAGCCACTGGACCCCCAGCTGGGCCAGATCTACATTCTAATAAAATGCAATTGTATTTATATATACAACACAATAGCGGTTTACAATGTGAATGGGAAGGCTAATTTGCATATTGATATTAAAGATTTTATTTTAAAAATATGTGCTTAGTAATTATTGATTTCTTATTGTTTGGTTTTATCTTAATGAATATGAGCAAAAATCTCGGAGATAAATCTTAAAAGAATTCCATTAACAAGAAGAAATAACTGTCATTTATTTCTTACTTATAACTAAATAGATAAGTTAGGAAAATTTAGCAATGAAAGACAGGATTGAAGGAAGAGTAAGTTTCAGTTGTTCTATTTTTGATTATACACACATCTGTTTCAAATCTTTGTATCTGGATTCTTATTTAGTTTCATTAATTTGATATTATATTCTATTACATTAAAACTTAATATTTTCAACTGGAAGGTGTACATATTTGCTAGTGTATAGAATTGTGAAAATGTCAACCTTTTTAATATACCCCCCCCCAAACTGAATATAATTACTTACCGTGCATGGCTTGCAACTCTACTGGAGTTCCTGTGACTTGGGCAGTAGTAAAGAAAGTGCCTACTTGTTTGCCTTTGGTAATATTTAAAATGGCTTTCTTCTGTGCCATTACATATCACAACTGATACACCATTCTGAATTGCCCATGTTGCAGCTTTTACCTGTTCAAACAAAAATGGATAAGAAACCATAAAGTTCAAATCAGTAAATATTGGCAAGCTTTAAGACATTACTTTTTACCACAGCAGTCGGAAGGGTTATTTCCTATAAGTCTAACATAAACAAAGGGAAACCACTCTTGACTAATAAATTATTTATTTATTTATTGATCTACTAGGAAAAAAGAAGACAGGGTTAGGGTTAGTTTAATGGGAAAATAAATAAATAATTTATCAGTCAAGAGTGGTCCCCCTTGTTTATGTTAGAATTATGAAATAACCATCAGTAGAGTGTTCGGCTAGGAATCACAAGGTTCTTGTTTGATACGGTTTCTCGCCAATTGAGCATATGATCTGTGCAGTAAAGTGAGGAGCTGACGGTAGGTGTGACACTCCACCTCCACCAAATTAATCTACTTGATCTAGCGCTAGTGAAAAGGGGATAGACTCCTCGCTGTTCTGGCTGATACTGACATTAAGCCACCCCAACAACTTTACTTTTTTACTTTATGTATATTTACTAACCCCTCTGCACGAGCAGGATGAGACACAAGGTCAATTTCTTAAGCGGAGTTTAACAGGTTTGAATTCAGAGTTTTCCTTCTTCCAAACTGTTTACCTAGCCATGGTTAAGAGCCCAGTCTGCCCTGCTATTTACCAATAGCTGGAGGAGAATTAGATTCATACCTCTCCCAAGGGTATCAGCACTATGTGAAATGCAAACAGCTTCGTCCAGGAATTGAACTCTGCTCAACGAGTCCATTTCCTTGACTAACCATTATATCACCTGCCTACACAGATTATATGTAGAGCTGATTGTGGTGAAATGGTTATCTTTGTAGGAAATGGACACGGTGACCAGAGTTCAAATCCTAGACAAGGCTGTTTGCATTTCACATAGAACTAATACCCTAAGGAAAGGTATGCGTGTAATTATTCCCCTCCAGGTATGGGTAAGGCAGACTGTACTCTTTAACCTTGCTATGGCAACTTGTCAAGGAGAAGGAAAACTGAATTCAAACTTTGTAAACGTTGCTTAAAAATAGACATGTTATATCCTGCTTAGTTGATAATATGATGGTTATATGACCTTATGAGAGTTTACCAAGAGTTTCAGTGTTCCAATGTTTCTGTAACATGAATATTTATTCAATTATTTAAGTATGTACCTCTCCTGTAAACTCTTGTAAGCAGCATTTTAATACATAATTTCCAACATCTCCTTTTAAAGTAGTACTTCTTAGATGTGTAGGTTAATATGATTAAAAAATTTTTTCTTGTAAAAATTCCCAAACTTTTAGGTACACCTCTATATATACAGGGTGCAATGGGTAAATTGTCGCCATTTTAAATTATTAATTTTGTGCATGTGCTTTGTTTGTTTCAAGTTTTGTCTACTGTGCAGCAAACTAGAGTCAGTTAGACACTGTCTGTGAGGAAAGTAGCACCATGACACAATTCATTATCCCAGAAATTTATCTCAAGTATAAAATATGATAATGAAACAGGGATAAAAATTCATGATCTTCAGGCAAGCTAATATTCAACCCATAGAGATAATGGAGAATTGCACCTTGAAACTCTTACCAATATTGAACTCACTAACAAACTCCCAATACATTTTAACCTTCAGTTGCTTGTGAAAACTTGAATGGCTACTTATGACCTAGTTGGAGGTATGTGTGTAATGGTTAGAGTCGTAGGAAATGGACTTGTTGACCTGAGTTCAAATCCTGGATGAGTCTGTTTTAAATTTCACAGAGCTAATACCCTTGGGAAATGTATGCATCCAATTACCCTCCCTCCAGCTATGGGTAAATAGTAGGGCAGACAGGGCTCTTTAACTTGGCTATATAACTAGTATAGGGAAAAAAACTGAATTAAAACCTGTTAAACTCTGCTTAATAAATCAACCTTGTGTTACATCTAGCTCATGAGAGGGGTTGGTAAATATATATATATATATATATATATATATATATATACACACCACACACACATTATAATGGCTGTCAACTCATGTCTTGAGTAAGACCATTTCCTTTTTTTTTAATTATAGTTAGGTGCCAGTAGCATTTGACACTATCCTTGTGTTTTCTCAGATGACTCACCAGGCCAGCCCTGGAGAGACATATTAATCCACATAAACTACGTTGGAACTTCTCCACTTTGAATGTTGCTGGGTGTTAGAGTATTTTGTGATATAGGCTTGCCTTTAATTCCTACCTCTATTTATAGACTAGCCATGGCCACGTGGGTTGTTCTTGTAACCAATCACTAGCAATACACTGGCCTGATAGAATACTTAAACCCCCCACATTGGTCATAATTAAAACTGCACTCTTTGGACGGACAGATATAGGATTGCCGGATCTTTACCAATACTCAGGAAGGACTTATACGATTACCAGAGTAACAAATAGATTCATTATCAGGGGACCCTATACCAGTAACTGAGAACACTTTAGTAACCAAAGATTCATTATGGACAGACTCTTTATCAAGGATCCAATTCCACCAGATAAGCACTTCTGCTATAAGGCCAAGGAATAGCCCTTAAAACATAACACTGGGCTGAAAAATTACCCTTTCTATAGCCCGCTTCAATTTTTGGTGTTTAATAGAGTTGGACTCAAATTCTTCCACAGACATAATATATGAGGCTACTTATGACTTACCTTTGATTCCATTCCACCAAGTCCGACTCTTGATTTTCCTTCAAAGACCACAGCCATATTATCTGTAAAGTGAATATGTATGGATTAGACGTGAGCCCTCTGTCCCTGGAGGGCTTGTATATAATCCATTGACATCCGACATCAATATCAAAAGATCTGAATCCATTTCAACAGCTAATCTGGCAGCCAAAACTATCATTGTCTTTTAAACTGATCACCTAAAAAGAAGAAGGAAAGAAAGGGATTAAAGATTTGACATTATATCTCAAGTTTAAGCACAGATATATTTGACAAAACATATTTAACAAACTGTATAAGTAGAGTGATCTGCCCCTGTCTTTGGTCTGAATAGATGATCTGCCGGGTATAATAAAAGAGCTGTTAAGCAGACATTTGCAATTCATTTTCCAACGTTTGAACGGCTGACCACGTCTCCGTACTTTATAACAAGCAATATCTAAAAAACATACCCATAATATATAAATGATTAAATTTGATTTTTTTTCTTTCGTTTTAGATTTAAAATGGAAGAAACAAAGCTATAACTATTAACAAAAATTAAAGTAAACAGTCTATGCCAATGAAGAAAAACAGAAATGGAAGTTTTTGACGTGGAACTAGAGAAAATGGATAAAAGATTTTATGCCTCAACTTATAACACAGGTATATTTAACAAACGTATTTAACTGTTGACTTTTCTGAATATCATGCACTAGTATATTTATGGGCCCCATCTGATACAGTAAGAGGCAAAAAAATAACAGGCCGATTATATTTAACTCATTCTGGGTCGCTTATATAAACTTGACGCAGAAAGGAAAGTAACTTTTAAAAATTTAACAGAAAATAATAAAATATACCGCTAGAATTTATTAGTCATTATTTTAATTTAATTTTAATTCTTTTCAAAATAAAATACCGTTATTTATACTTTGTCTTTCACTAATCTACGAATTATAAATGGCTGTAATTTACCTTGTTTTATGCTTTTCATCACGTATACGGTCTGTTTTGCCTAAGACGCTAGTTTGGTAAAATTACTAACGCATAACTTTTTGCATTAAATATTGATTTTTTAAAGTTTTTTCGCGATAATTTGTTTACAAAAATGGTTAATTCTTTTCATATTACATTTTTCTGAAGGAAAAAAAAGAAAACAGTTTGTGTATTTTGTATACTTTTAACATTTTCCAGCCCTAACCTAAAGATTGACTATCAGGCCAAATTAGCCCTGTTAATTTTGCCTCCTGATGTATCATGTGGGCCGTATAATATTAGTAGGCCGTGTGAATATAAGGTGTGTGCTGGATGACCAATTCTACTTATAGACTTGCCAACCACCATGTGACCAACCTCTTGGCCAACCACTGACGGTGCTCTGCTGCTGTAATAATATTTATATCGGCTGTTCTGGTCGTAGCTACGCATAGCTGCTTTGAACCTTCGTGGACGACGGAACATAGGATTATATCACTGGACCTTTGACACTACGTAGGATTCCATAACTCAGGACTTATTCACTTATCAAAGGATTCCATAGCTCGGGACTTACTTACTTTAAGTCCTTATTAACTGGCCAAGGATGGCAGTCAGAAACTTAACAGTATCTAATAAACAAATAGATAGATAGATAGATATTGGTATATGAACTGGTCTACTGATTTCAGGGGTTTACCATCCAGTGTGGAGACGTCTCCATCTTTTTTTGTAAAACATGGAAGCCAATGCCTCTTGCTACATTCTCAGCAGTGATTTGGCTTGTGCAGGTGTATTTGCTAGAAGAGCTAGATCATCAGCATAGTTCTCATCTTTCTGTATGTTTCTGCTGGATATCACCTGCTTCTGCCTTTTATGGTGTGAAACCCTTGTCTTTCATTAATATCTAAATAAATATTTCTTTTTTTTTTTTTTCATATAAGATTTAAAAAAAAAAAAAAATGTTGTAATATACTTAATTATATCTGATAGTTACAAAATACTCCACTCTGATCTGAGGCAGGGTAATTCCATGTCAAAATCATCCAGGCCATGTCACCCACCCTCTTCAATTTTTCCGAAATTGTGTTCAAGTGTGGATTATGTTAAAGTTAGACAATCCCCAGAATTTGAGCTTCCAATTCCAAAAATGGCAGAGTTATGTCTACTTTTGGTAAGCTATTGTTTGTGAAATGATTACTAGAGCTTCCCTATCCTAAAAATTAGTTTATAAAAGCATTTTTGCCATGGAATCTAAAAATGCTATCAAAAAAGTCTTAACCAATTTTAAGTTATGTGTGATTTTCTGATTTTTTCATAGCACGATCAATATCCTGATGTGCACTGGATCTATGATCAAATTTGGAGAGCTAAAAATTGACATAACTCTGCCAAATTTGAATTGGAAGCTCAAATTTTGAGGATTTGTCTAACGGTTAACAGTCAACACCTGGAAAAAAATTCAGAAAAATTGAAGCGGGTGGGTAACAATTTTACTTTTTTCTGGATGATTTGACAGAATTAACAAGCAGGTATTATAATATTTACAGGCTCATCAGAGTTGTAGTGAGATCACAGTGCCATAAAAGGCTTAAGTGGTCTGTAGTAGACTGGTCATGTAATTGGTCACACACAAGCAGCAGGTAGTGGCCCCCCCCCCAAAAAAAAAACATATGAAAGAATAGTAGGTTACAGGGGTCAACAAGGGTGTTATTTCTTGCTCGTTCCATGGGTTTTTTTCAGAGGGGAAGAGTTAAAATCAAATTTTTCTATCATGAATTACATTCATTACTACTATTCTCACTGCTCACGGTCAGCCCCACCCCCAAGAGCTTGAAAAATGACATCTGTCCCCCGTGAGATACCCAGCAAAAAAGAAAGAGTTTTCTTTACTTCCATGTGTGGTCCCAGGGTGGGGAAGGACATATCAATTTCTGCTCTTTTGCAGAAAATTGGGACTTCTGTTTTTAAAATCTAGTTCAGGGTCATTGACCGGTCACTGGCTGACATACATGAGTGCTTTAGAAACTTAAAAAAATTATTTTCTTATTTCTTTTTCTCTTTACCAGAAATTTGGATTACCATTTCTTTTCAATTTAAATTTTCTAGAGACCATTTTAATTACACTACAAGAACATAGGTTATAATAAATAAATTTAGGAAAAAAAAAAAAAAAAAAAAAGATCAATTGTTGAATTTTTTAAATGAGGCTTGTATAATTTGTATTATTTGTATTTTTCAGACTATTGTTCTTATCTTTATTGTTATAGTTATTTACAATGTCTGCAAATTTAGTTTGCGAACCATTACGTGATGTGAGGTGCCCCATCTTTATTGATATGTGTCCCGAGTTTGACGAGAAGGTTCCAGAGTCGACAAGAAAACACATGAAGAAGGCAGGAGGGCACATCACCCAAAACACTGTGCTATATAAACAATAATCAGAAAAATCAAAATGATACAAATTATCAAGCCTCACCTCAAAAATTCAGAAAAAAAGTGAATATTGATCACAAAAAAATTATAAACAATAAAATAAATTTTTAAAAATAAATAAAATTAAAAAAAAAAAAATTTTTTTAATAATTGTTTAAATGACTTCAGCAATTGATTTTTTTTTTTTTTTACCATCTTAATTTTTTTTTTAAAAGGTAAGGAAAAGCAAAGATTTATATAATAATTTTTTTCTTGAAATATGTAGGCAAAAATGATTAAAGCTTGGCCACATTCAAAATGGGTAAAATGAAGAAAGGGGAAAAAAAAGCTCATAAAACTGTATGAAAAGAATCAAAATATGTAGATATTAGTAATGTGGTTCTGTACCCAGAATATTTAAATAGCACCTAGATTAGATCCATCCCTGGTCTGTCAAGGTGACAGGCCACTAAGACTCATAGTTTGAAACCTGCCTAGCAACAGAGGAACATTCCTAAGACCAACTAGCACCATATCAAGCAAATTGCCTTTTTTTTTTCACAACCCAGACACGGATTGCAAACTTGAAGGAGACATTCTCAACCAGTTTTTACCCTGAGGCTATTGGAGAAATATACCACTTTTCTTTACTTTTACTTTTCTTCCTTCAAATGTGTATTTGTTTAATAGGGCATTTTTTGCACCAGCCATCCCATGAGCTTTGTTCCATGGGTGGTCCCACATTAAATGACCTTGTATTATACCTGCATATGTGGGATGTGAGGTAAATAACTTATTGATACCATCTTACTTATCACATTCCACTGAAGTATCACAGCCTGGTTGGAGGCACGTGTAATGGTTAGAGTCGTAGGAAATGGATTCGTTGACCCAAGTTTCAAATCCTGGACGAAGCTACAGTTCACTATAGCACTATTGCCCTTGGGAAAGATATGAAATCCAACTACTCTCCTCCATTACTTGGATAAATAATAGCGCAGACTGATCTCTCTCTTT
>JALAJA010000680.1:0-37117 GCA_023376005.1 Doryteuthis pealeii | reverse complement strand
AATCTCTTTGAGTAGTCATGAATGTCACAAGAATGGTTGAATCACTTATGCATCATCAATATTTTAGTTCTTTTGTTTTCCAGTGCAAAGTTTATCCAAATCTTGTTATCTTTTTACATTAATTTGCTTATATCTATATATCCTGCTGTTCTGCTACTGAAACTCTTATAAGTCACTGCTCCCATGTATGGTAATTGGTTTGTATTCCAGTTCACATCTACGTTGTTTGTTTTTTTTATATTATTTTTTGTTATTTATCTATATTTTCCATTACTTAATACCTTTTTTTATAAATAGGAATCATAGTTGGTTCTATTCAACTGACATTCATAATCAATATGTATTCCTCTCCTAGTATCCTACTGTGATTTAGCAGTTTTCATCACCTAAGCGGACGATCTTTAAGCTAATAAATCTGTTTGATATTCGCCATATATCCCTTTAAGCTTAAATTTTAGTGCTTAATTAATTTCCTTTTGATTTTCTAGTAAGTATTTATCGAATATTAATAATATAGTTTTATCGTTAGGTATATAATACGAATCAACACATCTTTATATTTGTTTTTTTATTGTATTTTTGCTAATAGAATAACCGTCAACTAATGGTTCATTATATATGGCTAAGATAATCTGCATACAGTTTTATGGTTTCACGTATTTTATCTTATTTCTGTTATCATTTTTATACTCTAGATTAATATGGTTTTATGTAACTTATTTCTATTTAATATAAAATGTTATTGACGCCGTTATATTGTATCAAGCATTTCCAATGCATATAGCATATATTCGTTATTAGTTATTAAATTTCCAATTATTTCTTATCCAGTTATACATATATTCGAACATTATTATCGATGCAATGTGGTGTCTCTAACATGTATTACTTTTCTAGTATCAGAGTGAAATTGAGAGTATTGGTAATCGAAACGCTGTAAGTTCCTAGATCTCAGAACTGAGATTCTCGTAAGACTCTGTTTAGTGTCATATAAACAGTGGAAGTGGATACACAAAGGATCACATACATTACATACAATACATACATAAATGCACACATCACATCCAGACAAGCACACACTCATCTATATACTCCACACCACAGTTTTGTGTTCACACACACATTTTATATTATTATTATATTTATATATATATATAATATATATATTTTATAGTGATTATTGCTGAGAAGACTATATGGTCGAAATTGATACATTCAGGGAAGTGAACATTTTCTCGTTTAATTTAGCTATAGATTTGAACATATATGCCCGCCTAAATTCATTCATATTATCTAAATTAATTTCAAAATTAGGTTATGACTTCAATTAAGCACTATATCTCTCCATAAAATTGTCGGCTTAAAGCCATATAAAAATATAAACACATCGTTCGTATACTAAACATCTCCATATATTTATAAATAGTAAAGTCCATACGGTTGGCGTTTGCCTAATGTCGGTATCAGCCATCAGCGAGGGAGTATATCCACTTTTCACTAGTTCTGCTAGAACCCATATTAATATTTAAGTCGTTCTGAGGTGGTAGCCCGTCACTACTACTTCATCATTGCTCATCCTCCGCACATATTCCTTGCTTACTCATACGCCGAGTTGGCGAGGGCGTGGTGATTCAAACTAGGTTAACCTGTTTTGTTTTCCTAGCCGAAGCTCTATGCTGAAGAGTTATACGTATGGCTAATAATTTTTTTTTCACTTGTGTTATTAAGCGATCTATATTTAAGATATATAATATATTGATAAACGTTATTAGTTAGGGAAGCTTGTACATAATCAGTGGCAGTACTTCGTTACTCAGAGTGTTATCGCGTATTCTAATCCATTTTCTCTCTCTCTCTCTCTCTTCTCTCTTATATATAATATTATATGATATATATATATATATATATATATATATATTATTTTATTATATATCAGTGGACGCCTGTTATCATCTTAACCATTCTGCATATAAATTAATAAGAAGCATTTAATCAGTCTCATGTTCCCTTTAATTTTGAAAGCAAAACCTAAATATAATATGGCAATCAGTCATTATTGCTAGTATGAAATGCCGAATCTATATCTGGTGGTATGTCTTTGTGTACATTGTATATGAATGTTAAATTCAGAAGTGCTGCTAACAACACAGTGAATATTTTGGATCTGTCTATCCAAATCCATCTCTCTGGTGTTACGCTTACGTTTAATGAATTATAGAATTGAACTTCAATAAAAACTCAATTCAAAAATGCCTAATTGATTATCAATAAGATCTTTTCAAAATAAATCGCAACCAACGTGTTAAATTATACATTATTACGTGTGGCGTGTCAGTAATAATTAATTAAGTGCAGATATTTTCGAAAACTTACATTTCGCAAAAATATATAAACTGTGTAAATTAAATTAAAATTGTTAATTATACAATATTCTATTCATTCTAGCATATCCTCTAGATCAAAATCATATTGCGTACAATGTAATACTTGTTTTTATACACACGCATTTATTCTCATGGATAATCGAACTAGGAAGATATGAATAGATATTTCAAATTACAGTTATTGAATTTTGGCAACGGCATTATGGATACCCAAATAAAGGAGCTATCAGTAAATGTGTAATAAGATGGATGTTGTCAGGTTGACTGAATTTCAGCCGGGAACATTAAAAGATTATTAAACTTATTTACCTGTTAATATCCAAAAGTCTGCTGTCCTGTCTTTATTCAATTACATTATCTACTTTGAGAAACAGGGAAAAAAACTCTTAGATAGTTCGATATGGACAGAAATCATCATCATCATCATCGTCATCATCATCATCAATCATGTTTTCACTGCCAACACAATATTTCCATGACTCTCTCTCTCCCACCCGTTCCTATTAAATCATCGCCCCAGGTTAGGTTTTTTCTGGAGGGCATCTAAATCCACACAGAGCTGATTAAAATAGGTTGTTGCCAGTCGGCATACACTGTGTGTGGCCATGTGTATGTTTTCATTGGAAGAACGTCACATATGAGTTCGTCTTACAGTCCTCCAGCATGTTGTTTGTCCTCACCTGGAATGGTTTGTGCAATGGAAAGTCAGGTTGACTGACAGCTTGTTAATTATTTATTATCTATTTATGTATTTATTTATTTTTTTGTGGGATGGTGCATTCCGTGAATTTGTTCAAGACAACTCTGTGTAGCTTTCATCCAGCTTTTTTCTAAGCACTCTCTAGGGAACTTGTAGTACTGCTGAACAAATGACATATGGCTCAGAAGAATTATCTTTTAATCTTATCGGTTTCCATATGAAAGACAATCTGCCTATAGCAATTCATGCCTTTTCTTATCAGTGCCTTGACATTACTTTCCGTAGATTGAGATATTGCGAGGTAATTATGTGAACTGGTATACTAATTTAGGGACTTTAGCCACTCAGTAATGAGATAGTTTTAAAACATATGATTTGATAATATGTCCAATGATACCCTCTCTAGGCTATGCAGCAGCTTTTCTTCTTGTACCGGTGTATCTTCTAGAAGCGCAGATATTCTGCCTAGTCCGCAACTGTAATAGTCTCTGCAATGTATCGCCGAGGGCTTATCTTTTTCGGTGAGTCTTTTTTTCATTTTGGGATCTAATGGCGTTCAAGATTATGTAGTCTAGGCATATCATTAATATGTCTGGTGGCAAGTGTATCTCCTCGTTGGAGTCCAGCCACTATTTAGAAGAAATGTGTCTCACCATCAGATGGGCGGACTACTGTTTGCTTTTTTGGTATTGTATAAGTAAAAAAAAAAGTAAAAATCATCGGGGTGGCCCTATGGTCGGTATCAGCCAAACAGTGAGGGTGTTTATCCCTTCAGTAGCGCTTATATTAAGGAGATTTTTTTTTTTGGGCGTATGAGGTGTAGCTCTGACTAATAACCACACCCTATCCCTGTGCTAGCTGCATACACCGAATTGGGCGAATGGCCGATATCCGAATCAGAAAACTTTGTGGTTCCTAAGGCACACGCTCTACTGACTGAGCATAAACGCGCCCCTTGCGGAAAGCAATATTTTAGCAGTAAAAGTTTCTTTGGTAAGGACCATTTGCTACTAGTCTTCCGCTCTATCTTTCGTCATTTGTATGGTACACAATTGATTCGAGAAATCTACAGAACAGTCAGTATTGAATTTTTGATATATTTGGCTCGGATCCCATTCTATAAATTCGACGGATGTTAGGATCTGTGAAACTGTGGATCTATTTCTACGAAAGCGTTTTTTTTTTTTGCTAAGGTTTTTGTACTATTTAGGTCGGATGAGATTAATGAAAGAAGAGAGTTATAAATCTTAATAGCTATCACAATAACGGTTATACTTCAGTAGTTCTTAGTGATAGCAAGGTCGCCTTTTGGGAGAAGGGAGGATGCAGCTTTTCCATTATTTCTCAGTTGTATATTCTTTATACACTGGATTTCATATACTTAGATGTATGGCGTCAGATTCACCTCTTTTCTATAGTTTAGGGACGACTTCATCAACTCCTGTTGCTTTTCTACTTGGTATTGTTTTTTAGGCTTCGTTGGGTTCATTCACTGTTGGCTATCAGCGATTTTTGGGGTATTATTTTTTATGGTATTAGTGGTATGTTCCCAGTAAATTCTTGAAGTGGTATTTTCTACTACAGGAATCTATCTTCTTGGCTGTCTGCTTTAGCTTCGATTCTCCCAGTTCCTTCCACTACCAAATACTCCATACACATTTGGCATATCTATTTGCGATTGTCTATCTTCTACTGAATTTCCTAATTTTGTTTATTTACCTTGATGTATTTATTTGTTCTTTTTTTGTATCTTTTTAGATTTTACACATTAGGTATTATTTAGGTTTATTATCATTATGTTGGGAAGCTTTGGTTATGTTATTCTATTTTCTCTAACTGTTTTTGTCTCACAGGGGACAGTGTATTTGGCTCTTAGTTTAGACGGTATGCATTCAGCTTCTGCTTCTCGGTCGGCGCTGATAAAGTTTTCGTATTCATTATTTAGTGCATTCCTAAGGATAATATCAACATAATTAAGGAGAGGACAAAAATAATCAAAGTAATTCTATTTAAAAATCTGTTTTAGTGTCAACATCAATAAACTTGAATAAGGTTATATATTTTTTATATCATCGGAGTTACTTTATGCATTTGCCCTCATAATTTCGATGATTTATTTATTTTTTTAAGTTTATGGCTCAAACTCATTTACTTGACATGTGAATGATAAACTACTTTGGACAGAATGAATATACCGGAAAGGGACACAGTTTCATTGTGGCTGTATTCACATCTCAGTCAATCGAAAGAAAATATGAAAGCTTTGTAAATCCCAAACGAATCCCATTTGAAATGCCCTTGGTACGAGGACGCTTGTATTCCGGATTCATTGGAATCATACATAATAAATCTTTATATCCCATCCAATGGGTTATTATAACGAGTCATAAAATGTAATTTCAATTTGCAATATGCAGGGTTTATGACATTTTAGATATTTGTCAATTAAAAATAAATGCAAAAAATACAGGAGCGTGACTGAATAATATATATTATATATATATATTATATATATATATATATATATATATATATATGTAAAATAGTGAAAAAAAATTGAAAAAAACACAGTTCAAATAAAATGAGTGATATTTATTCAGCCAACGCTGCAGTGTTTCATCTGTTTGTAGATGTTTTTTCCAGGACTTTTGTTGATATAAGGAAAAGTAAAATTTACCACAGAATAATAAGGAGACTTGTGATAGTTGTTGTCAATCAGTTTGTTTAACAATGTTTTGAATGGAAAGTTTAGCGCTCTTAGGAATAGTCTTTTCAAAAAAAATGTCACCATTTTACACACCCGTCGGATTCACTTCGCATTTTCCTCTTCCATATATATATATATATATAATATTATATATATATATAATAATTATATATATGCATGCACGCGCACACACATACGTAGATATATTATATATATATATATATATATATTATATATATATTATATATATATATATATAATTATATATATATAATGTGTTGTGTGTGTGTGTGTGTGTGTGTGTGTGTGTGTGTGTGAGAGATGGAGAGGGTGGAAGCCAGAGAAGCAATTTGACTGTGTCCCAAGAATTAATTAGACTCTTCAAAAGATCAATTATGTCCTTATCTATCATTTTAAGAGGATTTGTTTTTTACGTTGTTCTTCCACAGTTGTTTAAAATGTTTCATCAAATTTTGTGATCCTTCCTGTTGTGAATTTTGATTAGTAATATCCAGGTCTTGTAACACATCGTCTATTCCTTCATATCGTCTTGTAATAGACTCACTTCTGTGCCGACATCATCCTTCGGAAAATAATATGAAGGAAATTTAAAATATTAAAAACAGTTAAACTGCATCCGAAATTGGGGAAAATATTTTATTAGACAGTTCTTTACCTCTGGCTTCGTCATTATCTAATATCATATGTTTATTAATAAACTAGCAAATATATGCACCCTCCGGGTGCAATTATTAATGTCATAAAATATTATAATTAACTTAGAAAGTCTAAAGAAACTAAATAAGAATGCAGATAAAGGATTTAAAACAGAGAGGGGTATAATCGAAAAATATAACAGCATTAGCTTCCCTTCCATCACCTCCGTCTTTCCTTGCTAAATTTTCTAATTAACTATTTAGTTAAATAGAAAGTAAAGAATAAATTACAGTTATTTCTTTTTGTTAATTGATTTCTTTTAAGATTTATCTCCGAGATTTTTGCTCATATTCATTAAGATAAATAATAATTAGAAATCAATAATACTAAGCACAATATTTATTAAAATCAAATTTTAATATCAATATGCAAATTAGGCTTGCGTTCACACTATATAACTGCTATTTTGTTTGTATATATAAATACAATTGCATGTTATTAGTATGTAGATATGGTCAACAGTATTAATGATGTAAAGCAATTTTATTAATAATTGAAATTTAAATTTAAAAAAATAAAGTCATGGAGAATTTGAATGTAATAAATAAAGGGAATTGTGACTTGTATAATAATATAAGTTTTCGGTTACAGACGAGATAAAACACACAAATCCTCCATTATGATAAGATGTAATTCCATTGGTAAAAGGCGTTTCAATCCGAGGACATCGCCTGAAAATGGTTTTGCAAATGGAATAGCATCTTTTCATAGATGGAGATTGTGGTTTATCTGTCGTAACCGAAACTATATTAATTAATACAAAAGTCACAATTCCTAATATTTATCTTACGATCAAATTCTCCAATGACTTTTAATTTTTAAATTTAAATTTCAATTATTAATAAAATTGCTTTTACATCAATTAATCTGTTGACGATATCTACAATACTAATAACATGCAATGTGTATTTATATATACAAACAAAAATAGCAGTTTATAGTGTGAACGGCAAGCCTAATTTGCATATTGAATATTTAAATTGATTTAATAATATTGCTTAGTATTATTGATTTTCTAATTATTTTGATTTTATCTTATGAATATGAGCAAAAATCTCGGAGATAATCTTAAAAGAAATCAATTAAAAAAAGAAATAACTGTAATTTATTCTTTACTTTCTTATTTAACTAAATAGTTAAATTAGAAAGTTTGCAAGGAAAGACGGAGGGATGGAAGAGGAAGCTAATGCTGTTATATTTTTCGATTTACCCCTCTCTGTTTTAAAATCCTTTTATCTGGCATTCTTATTTGTTTTCTTTAGACTTTCTATTTAATATAATATTTTATGAACATTAATAATTGCACCCGGAGGGTGCATATATTTGCTAGTTTTATGTAATAAAGCATATGAATAATTGATAATGAACGAAGAGGAGTAATGAACTTGTCTAATAAATATTTTCCCAATTCGATGCAGTTTAACTGTTTTAATAATTTTAAATTTCCTTTCATATTATTTTCCGAAGGTGATGTCGCACAGAAAAGTAGTCATTAACAGACGATTGAGGATAGACGATGTGTTACAAGACCTGGATATTACTAAATCAATTCACAACAGGAAAGGATCACAAAAATTTGATGAAAATTTTAACAACTGTGGAAAGAACAACGTAAAAAAAAAATCCTCTTAAATGATAGATAAGGACATAATTGATCTTTTGGCAGAGTCTAAATTAATTCTGACACAGTCAAATTGTCTTTCTCTGGCTTCCATCCCTCTCCACTCTCTCACACACACACACACACACACACACACACACCACACACATATATATATATATATATATATATTATATAGGTATTATATATATATATATATTATATATATATATATATATATATCTACGTATGTGTGTGCGCGTGCATGCATTATATATATATATATATATATAATATATTATATATATATAATATATATATGAAGAGGAAAATGGAAGTGAATCGCGACGGTGTGTAAAATGGTGACATTTTTTTGAAAAAAGACTAATTCTAAGAGCGCTAAACTTTCCATTCAAAAATTGTAAACAAACTGATTGACAACAACTATCACAGTCTCCTTATTATTCTGTGGTAAATTTTACTTTTCCTTATCAACAAAAGTCCTGAAAAACATCTACCAAACAGATTGAAACACTTGCAGCGTTGGCTGAATAAATACACTCATTTTATTTGAACCTGTGTTTTTCAATTTTTTTTCACTATTACATATATATATATATATATATATATATATATATATATATATATATATATATATATATATATATTCAGTCACGCTCCTGTATTTTTTTGCATTTATTTTAAATTGACAAAATATCTAAATGTCATACCCTGCATATGCAAATTGAATACCATTTTATGACTCGTTATAATAAACCCATTGGATTGGGATATAAAGATTTATTATGTATGATTCCAATGAATCCGGAATACAAGCGTCCTCGTAGCAAAGGGCATTTCAAATGGGATTCGTTTGGGATTTACAAAGCTTCATATTTCTTTCGATTGACTGAGATGTGAATACAGCCACAATGAAACTGTGTCCCTTTCCGGTATATTCATTCTGTCCAAAGTAGTTTATCATTCACATGTCAAGTAAATGAGTTGAGCCATAAACTTTAAAAAATAAATAAATCATCGAAATTTATGAGGGCAAATGCATAAAGTAACTCCGATGATATAAAAAATATATACACTTATTCAAGTTTATGATGTTGACACTAAAACAGATTTTAATAGAATTACTTTGATTATTTTTGTCCTCTCCTTAATTATGTTGATATTATTCCTTAGGAATGCACTAAATAATGAATACGAAAACTTTATCAGCGCCGACCGAGAAGCAGAAGCTGAATGCATACCGTCTAAACTAAGAGCCAAATACACTGTCCCCTGTGAGACAAAAACAGTTAGAGAAAATAGAAATAACATAACCAAAGCTTCCCAACATAATGATATAAACCTAAATATACCTAATGTGTAAAATCTAAAAGATACAAAAAAGAACAAATAAAATACATTCAAGGTAAATAAACAAAATTAGAAATTCAGTAGAAGATAGACAATCGCAAAATAGTATGCCAAAATGGTGTATGGGAGTATTTGGTAGTGGAAGGAAACTGGAGATCGAAGCTAAAAAGCAGACAGCCAAGAAGATAGATTCCTGTAGTAGAAATACCACTTCAAGAATTTACTGGGACATACCACTAATACCATAAAAAATAATACCCAAAAATCGCTGATAGCCAACAGTGAATGAACCCAACGAAGTCCTAAAAACAATACCAAGTAGAAAAGCAACAGGAGTTGATGAAGTCGTCCCTAAACTATAGAAAAGAGGTGAATCTGACGCCATACATCTAAGTATATGAAATCCAGTGTATAAAGAATATACAACTGAGAAATGAATGAAAAGCTGCATCCTCCCTTTCTCCCAAAAGGCGACCTTGCTATCACTAAGAACTACTGAAGTATAACCGTTATTGTGATAGCTATTAAGATTTATAACTCTCTTCTTCTTAATCTCATCCGACCTAAAGTACAAAAAATCCTTAGAAAAAAAAAAACGCTTTTCGTAGAAATAGATCCACAGTTTCACAGATCCTAACTATCCGTCGAATTATAGAATGGATCCGAGCCAAATATATCAAATCAATACTACTGTTTGTAGATTTCTCGAATCCAATTTGTACCATACAATGACGAAAGATAGAGCGAAGACTAGTAGCAAATGGTCTTACCAAAGAAACTTTTACTGCTAAAAATATTGCTTTCCGCAAGGGGCGGTTTTGCTCAGTCAGTAGAGCGTGTGCCTAGGAACCACAAGTTTTCTGATTCGATATCGGCCTTCGCCAATTCGGTGTATGAGTAGCACAGGGATAGGTGTGGTATAGTCAGGAGCTACACCTCATACGCAAAAAAAAAAATCTCCTTAATATAGCGCTACTGAAGGGGATAAACACCCTCACTGTTTGGCTGATACCGACCATAGGCCACCCCGATGATTTTACTTTTTTTTTTACTTATACAATACAAAAAAGAACAGTAGTCCGCCCATCTGATGGTGAGACACATTTCTTCTAAATAGTGGCTGGACTCCAACGAGGAGATACACTTGCACCAGACATATTAATGATATGCCTAGACTACATAATCTGAACGCCATTAGATCCCAAAATGAAAAAAAGACTCACCCGAAAAAGATAAGCCCTCGGCGATACATTGCAGAGACTATTACAGTTGCGGACTAGGCAGAATATCTGTCGCTTCTAGCAGATACACCGGTACAAGAAGAAAAGCTGCTGCATAGCCTAGAGAGGGTATCATTGGACTATATATCAAATCAAATGTTTAAAACTATCTCTATACTGAGTGGTAAGTCCCTGAAATTAGTATACCAGTTCACATAATTAGCTCGCAATATCTCATCTACAGAAAGTAATGTCAATGCACTGATAAGAAAGGCATGAACTGCTATAGGCAGATTGTCTTTCATGTGGAAACCTGATAAGATAAAAAGATAATTCTTCTGCGCCATATGTCATTGTTCAGCAGTACCACAAGTTCCCTAAGAGAGTGCTTAGAAAAAAAGCTGGATGAAAGCTACACAGGGTTGTCTTGAACAAATCATGGAAGCACCATCCCACAAAAAAATAAATAAATACATAAATAGATAAGTAAATAAAACAGCTGTCAGTCACCTGACTTCCATTGCACAAACCATCCAGGTGAGACAAACAAACATACTGGAGACTGTAAGGACGAACTCATATGTGACGTTCTCCAGTGAAACTGTACACATGGACACACCAGTGTATGCCGACTGGCAAACACCTATTTTAATTAGCTCTGTGTGGATTTTAGATGCCCTCCAGAAAACCTACCTGGGGCGATGATTAATAGGGACGGGTGGGGAGAGAGAGTCATGGAAATATGTGTTGGCAGTGAAACATGATGATGATGATGATGACGATGATGATGATGATGATTTCTGTCCATATCGAACTATCTAAGAGTTTTTTTCCCTGTTTCTCAAAGTAGATAATGTAATGAATAAAGACAGGACAGCAGACTTTTGGATATAACAGGTAAATAAGTTTAATAATCTTTTTAATGTTCCCGGCTGATTCAGTCACCTGACAACTTCCATCTTATTACACATTTACTGATAGCTCCTTTATTGGGTATCCATAATGCCGTTGCCAAATTCAATAACTGTAATTTGAAATATCTATTCATATCTTCCTACGTTCGTATCCAATGAGAATAAATGCGTGTGTATAAAAACAAGTATTACATTTGTACGCAATATGATTTGATCTAGAAGGATATGCTAGAATGAATAGAATATTGTATAATTTAACAATTTTAATTTAATTTACACAGTTTATATATTTGCGAAATGTTAAGTTTTCGAAAAATATTGCACTTATAATTATTACTGACACGCACACGTATAATATAATTTAACACGTTGGTGCGATTTATTTTTGAAAAGATCTTATTGATTAATCAATAGGCATTTTGAATTGAGTTTTTATTTGAAGTTAATTTATATTTTCATTAACGTAAGCTGTAACACCAGAGAGATGCGATGGATAGACAGATCCAAAATATTCACTGTGTTGTTAGCGATTCTGTTTAACATTCATTTACACATGTACACAAAGCATACACACAGATATGTTGGCATTTCTACTAGAATAATGACTGTTGCATATTTATTTAGTTTTGCTTTCAAAATTAAAGGGACATGACTATTAAATGCTTCTCTATTAATTTATATGCAGATGGTTAAAGATGATACAGGGTCCACTGATATATATATATATATATATATATATATATATATATATATATATATATATATATATAGAGAGAGAGAGAGAGAGAGAGAGAGAAATGGATAGATACGCGATAAACTGTGAGTAACGAAGTGCCATTGATTCATGTACAAGCTTCCCTAAACTTAACTTTATATATATATATATCTTAAATATAGAATCGCTAATAACACAAGGAAAAAAATTAATAGGGCCATGTTAACTCATTCGCTAGAGCGTTCGGCTAGAAACCACAAGGTTCCTAGTTTTGATACCGCCCTCGCCAACTCGGCGTATGAGTAGCACAGGGATATGTGCGGTAAGGTAAGAGCTGATGGTAGGTGTGGTGCTCCACCTCAGACGCTAAAATAATCTTATTGGTCTAGCGCTAGTGAAAAGTGGATATACTCTCGCTGCATGGCTGATACCGACATTAGGCCGCCCCGATGACTTTACTTTTAATATATGGGGTTAAGTAAACGAACAGATGTGTTTTATTTTTATATGGCTTTAAGCCGACAATTTTTGGAGGATATGTGCTTAATTGAAGTCATACCTAATTTTGAAAGTTAATTAGTTAATAATGAATGAATTTAGGCGGGCATATATGTTCAAATCTATAGCTAAATAAATCGAGAAAATGTCACTCCCTGAATGTACATTTCGACCTATTAGTCTCCTCAGCAATATATATATATATATATATATATAATATATAATATATTATATATATTGTGTGTGTGTGTGTGTGTGTGTGTATTATGTGTGTGTGTGTGTGTGTGTGTGTATGTGTGCATTTATGTATGTATGTATGTATGTATGTATCTTTGTGTATCCCTTCCCTGTTTATGACACTAAAACAGGAGTCCTTCGTGATCTCCAGTTCTAGAGATCTAGGAACTTACAGGTTTGTTACCAATACTCTCAATTCACTCTGATCTGAAGTAATACATTTAGAGACACCACTATGCATCAAGTAATTATGTTTCGAAAAAATATTGTATCTGGATAGAAATAATTGAAATTTTTAACTTCGTATATGTATTAGATTGGAATGCTTGATACAATATAAACGGCGTTCAAATAAACATTTTATATTAAATAGAAATAGTTACATAAAACCATAAATGATCAGAAATAGATACAAATACATGAAACCATAAAGCTGTATGCAGGTTATCTTTAGCCATTATATGAACCTTATATTGCTGGTATTCTATTAAGCAAATAAATAAAAACAAATATATTGTGTGTTGATGTATTTATATACCTACAACGATAAAAACTATATTTATTTTTAATCTCGATAATGCTTACTGAAAATCAAAATGAAAAATGAATAAGCTCTTAATTTAAGCTTAAAGGGTTTGGCGAATTCAACAGATTTATTTAGCTTAGTAAGAATCGTCCGTTGGTGATGAACTGCTTTCACCAGTAGGATCTGGGAGTCTATTGGTTTGAAATGAATACAGTTGGAATAGGACCAACATTGATTTCCATTTATAAAAAAAGTATTAAGTATTGGAAATATGATAATAAAAATTAAAAAAAAAAAACAACAAGTAGATGTGACTGGAATACAAAATACATACATGGGGAGCAGGTTTTATGGTTCTTCAGCTGCAGAACAGCAAGGGTAGAATATAAGCAATTAATGTAAAAAGAAAACAAGATTTTGGATAAACTTTGCACTAGAAAACCAAAAGAAACTAAAAGTATTGATTTGCAGTGTCAACCTTTTGTGAACAGTCATGCTACTCAAAGAGATTTGAGATTCTAGATATTCTGTAATGAGGTCCTTTTTAGTGCAGATTTCAGTTATTCTATCTTGAAATCCTAAGTAATTACACAAAATAGATTTACTTTAAATGTATAAAATGTTATCTAACTTGCCTATAGATAAATACATTTGGTGATTATTAATAATAACATTTGATTCCAAAAACACACACACACACACACACACACACACACACACACACATATATATATATATATATATATATATATATATATATATACATATTCTGATATACTTCTGATGGAGCGGATGGAATTCAAGATAATTGAATATGATTAAATATTGAATCGAATACATCAGATTATGTTCAAAATGGCAACCTATTTCTGCAATGTGTGTATTAACAATTAACCTCTAAGCGGAACACTAATAACAATTTTGTAAAAAAAAAACCTCAAATGTTTATCTCATTGGATTATAATAATTACTATTTGCATTATTCAATTACTGAAAACATACAAGAAATATAAGTAATAAATTAAAAACTTGTGAAAAAAATACTAAAAATCAATATATATATATATATATATATATATATATATATATATATATGTATATATATATATATATATATATATATATATATATATATATATATATATATATATATATATAATAAGTGAATCCTGTACTCCACAACATCGAGTTCCTTCATTTATTTTTATCATATTGTTTTAAATGCTTCATAATAACGCCCAACTTCAGCATAAAAAAGACATATAAATATGTACCGAGAAAAGGATACGAGACCCCTAAACTACAATATATATATATATATATATATATATATATATATATATATATATGTGTGTGTGTGTGTGTGTGTGTGTGTGTGTGTGTGTGTGTGTGTGTGTGTATTCAGTACGTATGATACGCGTGCGGAATCATAATTCCCGTGATATTTGCTTGATAGCGTGTGAGTGGCAGTCCCGCCTTGAGCTACCGAAACTGTGTTACCCACTCTTAGCTGGCGGTTGATGAAGGTAGGGTATCGTACGTGCTATCACACGTTGTATGACGAAAAAAAATATATATATATATGTGTGTGTGTGTGTGTGTGTGTGTGTGTGTGTATGCTTTAGTTTAGATATAGTTATTCATTTATTCATTGATTTATGATACTTTGTATATATATATATATATATATATATATATATATATATATATATATATATGCAAATGTTTATATGTACGTTTGACTTCTCAATTTTGGTTGAATCCAATCAAGAAAACACTTGATACCATCTGCCTAACAATATATCTACTATAAAACTGATGGATTACTCTCTAGTGGCCTTTATATATACAGATATATGTATTCATCAGTTAAATACTTGTCCCAGTCCGTAAGTGCTGATGGTCAAGTGGTTAAAAACCTGACTGAAGATAAATCGATCGATTTTCCACTCTGCTGAGGTATTGTGAATGTCCAGCCATACTAAAGAGACGTGATATATCGAAAACACGGTGTCCGTGGATAACTATATATATATATATATATATATATATATATATATATATATATATATATATACTATATATGTGTGTGTGTGTGTGTGTGGTGTGTGTGTGTGTGTGTGTGTGGTGTGTGTGGTGTGTGTGTGTGTGTTTATATTTCTACATCATACACATTTAAAAGAACTTATTTTCACGATTTGATACTAATGGCCGTGTAACAGACCTCACGAAGAGGTCGTTAGAAAAGTGTTTTCACAAAGTCAGCAGTGGAAACTCTCCAGTAATGTGATATTGAAGACCAGTCGTTGTCCACTCTGTTTGGTATTCCCAGGTTATCAATGCAACGGATTTTAAAGTTTGATCTTAACCTCCAACTCTATAAAATCCAACGAATTCACCGTCTGGAATATGCACTTCAATTCAAATAGAATTTCAGTAAATATATACATTTTTAGATACGCAAATATTATGAGTGATTAAACACATTTTGATAAATGGATTTTTAATAAACAGAATTGCCGATTCGGAAAATCCCAGGAAATTACATAAACATTCATGATATCCAGAATTTGTGAACTGCGAACGTAAAATGTTCTTAATGACCCTCTACAAACCAAGCAGTGAAATTCATTTTTGCCTAATTGTTGAATACAGTCCACACTAGAAGGTGCCACTACTCAACCATCAGGAAACCAAGGAGTTTGCGGAATTTTTTCTGTAGAAGATTACGAAATTCTGAAAAGAAATAACCTTCTTCTGTGCCCGATCTGTCTGTCCTTGACATTTTTTGTGTTTCAATATTTAGAAAAGCGCGTATTCATGAATAATCCTAAGACATTTCAACGCCTTAAAAATATATTCAAACAGAGATAAGAGGATTAAAACAAGAAACCTTCTGCAAATTTAGACTGAGAGCTTGTAGCAGGGTACAATTTTGTATGCGCGAAATGTGAACGAAATATAACATCTTTTTCATATAGCTAAAAAATATTATTTGGACTAAAAGTATAAAAAGAAAGGTGAAAAAGCAAAACGAGCGATTCAATTAACATTAAATGCAGTGATTGTCGTGTTTTCTTTTATATTTTTTTAACATTTTGTCGGATTATATTAATCTGTTCATTTCTTCACACACACACACACACACACACACACACACACACACACATACACATATATATATATATATATATATATATATATATAATATATATATATATATATAATGATTATATAAATATATATAACGGATAATGAAGATAATTCTGATGAGTCAGAATTATCCTGATGATCCATTAGGAAACTTAGGTTGATATTCTCTGACCCATTAGGATTAGTCTATTTATTATTATCTCTACTTTTTGTATTTAGCATTTTAGTATATTTAACTTAGGTAGATCTTACAGTAATTTTCTCTTTTTCGGCCATTTTATGGTACAATCTAACTTTTTTCAGAAGTTGCATATTATATGGTCTTTTCATGGATATATATATTTTTTTTCTTCCCAAGGCAAAAGTTTTTTCTTTTTATATACTGTCGGAATTTAGAAATAAAAAATTATATATACATAGTCATCCACAGACACGTGTTTCGAGTTATCAAGTCTCTTCAGTGTGGCTAGACATTTTGTGAACTACCTACAGCCGGGATAGAACTCGGATTCAGCAGCAGTTGGACAACTTAATCGTTTGACCATTTTCACACACAGAATGCGAAGGGGATATTAACTGTTTTAATACACACATCTGTATGAATGTAAAAGCCGCCATAGAGTGCTCCATCCCTTTTATAGGAGAGCGTTGCGTTTACACTATATATATATATATATATATATATATATACTGGCAAAATAAAGTACAATGAAAAATATTTCTTTGAAAAATATTGCCTTTTGTAGTGTGAGAGTTACTCATTTAATCTCAATAAACAACATTTTAGTCAGTTCAATTCCGTCGAAAAATAAATTCTTTACAAATTCTATATATTGTTTTTAAATGTTGTTGTCGTTACACAGTTTATCATTTTTTTTTTTTTAGAGATTTAAGAAATTTCATATTCATTAAAAGTAAGCATTTATTTCTTAAAAGACAAATAAAATTGATATAAACTAAATTAAAAAGCTCTTTTAGTAATCAAATACTGAATAACAAAGAATAATTGTATGTGCATGTTTTGCATTAAAAATGTAAACCCTACGTTGTTACGCTCTTAATTTATTCCCTTTTAGCTTTAATAAATTCTATATTTATAAAGTAAGCATTAGGGTAATTGAATAGCTTCATCTAATTTTAAAAGGACAAAATGAAATTTATATAAATTAAAATTAAACAGCTATTTTAATGATATTAATAAATAAAATTGAACCGTATTTTTCCATTACAAATAAATGTAAACGAAATCACTTCAGGTTGAGTTGTACCATTTGTTTGTTTTTTGTTTTTTTCTACTCTTAATATTTTAATATCTTAATATTAATTTTTTGATATTTTAGTGTAAAAATATTTACTTGAAAGAATTATCTTGATTTTAAACTACGTAAACGTATTTTCCAGACATTCAGATACTAAGCCGGATATACAATTGGATACAAAATATATATATTAAAATTTAAGATATGTGAAGGCTGAGGTGAATTTTCTTTTTTATTGAAATTTAGTAAGGGACTCGCTTCCGCCTTCACCGATAAGCAGCAGCAACTATGCCCCACTCCCTTATGGTCACGTGATGTTCTTTATAAAAATGCTCACTGTGGCTCATTCGTTCTCTTCATACTTCATCCCCTTAGGGGACAACTGCTGGCTCTACACCGCTTGTCCCTAGCGGATACAAGGTAAGTGCTCATGCACTCTCTTTTTCTACAGGTTTAAAACAACGGATAGAATATTATCCCTTGAATGATTCTCGTCCATTCCCTCGGAACTTTGGGCATTAGAGATGTATTGTCATTAACACTTCAAGGTCCATAATAACTACCTTAATTCCGCCCAGGAGAAATTAGAGGAGCCTTCGATATTGATACAACTTCAGACAAGCTTCCCCCATTGATACTTGCAATCCACAAATACTGCAGCAGGATTAATCTTGCAAAACTAATTAAACTAAACTACTACTACTTAACTAACTACGGCTAAACCTTTTACGGTGCTGTGAATACAAAAAGCTTACCTCCCTTCGGTCGCTTGTCTGACCTAAACTATGAACATTCCTATAAACAAAAGTCTACTGTAACCCATTTGTTAATGTGTACAACTACAAGTAATAAACTGTTGTAATATTTATCGTCGTAATCATGTTCCTTCGCGTTTATCCCTGTCTATCTCTGTGCGTCAATTTAATGTTAATTTTTTATATGTTTGTAGATAATTGTCTCGTAAAACACTATGCGTTAAATAACTTTGAATATATTGTGAAATGAGAGAAACTATAAATAAATTAATAATGTCGTGCATGTATTATGAAAAATTATTTTAAAACTCATGGTAGATCATCTGTGTTACGTACTTACTACTGAGTATATTTATAAATCAACGTTGTTTATTATTTTATGTAGTAATTATACTGACTTTTAATTACACGCTCATTAATAAATTTGCTTAATTCATGAAGTGACTGTGACGTAATCAGTGACGTAGTTTCGGTTAAAGTCAGAATATATATATATATATATATATATATATATATATATTGTGTGTGTGTGTGTGTGTGTGTGTGTGTGTATGTGTGATGTAGGTAAAAGGATAGTGAACAAAAAATAATAACTCAAAACAAATCTCCCACACACAAGGAATCAAATTTCTCCCCGCCCTACTTTACCACAAAACAGACCCAGTGACCTAATGTCACTCAACTCTCCTCTCCTCCTTATCTTCCCCTGGCATCAAACACTCCACTACCATGAACTTTACCCTCCCCCCTCGACCTACCCCTTTGCCTATCTAGTTCCTAGCCTCCACCCTGCTTCTTGTACACTTTCCCTACACTTCATTCATGTTATCCTCATCTCTTATCCTGCCCCTAACCTCCCTACCCTTCATTTCCGCTACTAACTCACTTCCTCATCAAATCACATGTACGTAATTTTTGCTTTGAATAAAAATTATTTGACTGAAGTTGTCCTTATTAATAGGACGAAGTATTTCAACTCTTAGATTTGTTTTGAGTTATTATTTTTTGTTCACTATCCTTTTACTACATCATACTTCGGATTTTACTCCAACCATCCTATCTTCATGTGTGTGTGTGTGTGTTGTGTGTGTGTGTGTGTGTGTGTGTGTGTTGTGTGTGTGTGATGTGTGTTGTGTGTGCAGCAAAAAATAATGCATACGCAGAGTTGTTATTCATCATGTTTACCCTTGTTTTTACTTAAGTAGTAACAAGGTTTAGAGTTTTGTGACATTAGTGTTTCCTCAATTTTTCCGATATTTTGTCTTGATTGTAGAATCATTCTATGATTGACATATGTTACAGTAAAGTTTATATGGTGCATCCATTCGTAAAGATGATTTTCCACAAATTTGTTTTCAGATAAAAAATGAAATATAACTACGATAAAAAAAATAGCTAACTTTTTATTTTGTAATGAATGGTATTTATTTTGTTGAGTAAGCTTATTTCTATATATCATAAGTGTCTGTTACTGCCTGTTTGCATTCGACATTTCTACTTCCTAATTCATTTGAATAAAAGTGATTGTTTAAAATACAGAGGTCAATCATTAACATCAACAACACACGTTATCACCTCTTGAGTGCGACATTATTCACCTACAATTACAAATTAGTAATGACAAAATTAGATTTGCCGATAAAACAAGTTTCTATTGAGATTTGTTGCTAGATTATAACAATCTCATGTCTATATATCTCCATGGCGCACTCACTTATAGAAGCGTTCGACGGAGGCGCGTGTCTAATGGTTAAAGTCATAGGAAATGACGCGTCGACCGAGTTCAATTCTGGACGAAAGCTGTTTGAATTTCACATAGCGCTAATACCCTTGGGAAAGGTATGAATCCATTCTCATCGCTATGGGTAAATAGCAGGGCAGACTGGGCTCTTTAACCTGGCTAGGTAACCAGTCTAGGAAGGAAAACTGTGAATTCAAACCTGTTAAACTCCACTTAAGAAATTGACCTTGTGTCACATCCTGCTCGTGCGAATGTGTGGATGTATTATATATATATATATATATATATTATATATATAATATATATATATATAAATATATATAAAGTCCGATGCTTAATGTCGTAGGAAAAGGTACAATGGCTGAAGTTCAAATCCTGGTCGAAGCTATTTGCATTCAAATAGCTATACGGAAAAATGAGGTCTGACTGCACTCTATAATCTTGGGTAGAATCACCTAAGAGAGAACAAATACCTTCTCGTTGTAGGTAAATATTGGAGATTTGTTGCTAGATTATAACATCTCATGTTTTAGGAAGCGCTGGTGTAATGGTTAAAGTCATGGGAAATGGACTCGTCACCTCGAGTTCAAATCCTGGATGTGGTAATTGCATTCACTTAGCGCTAATACCTTGAGAAAGGTATGAATCTTACTCTCCCTCCAGCTATGGATAAATAGCAGGAACTGGGTTCTTTAACCTTGGTTCAGACCGGTCTAGGAAGAAAAACTCCGAATTCAAACCTGTTGAACTCCACTTAAGAAATTGACCTTGTGTCACATCTTGCTCGTGCAGAGGGGTTTGTAAATATATATATATATATATATATATATATATATATATATATATATAATATATACTATATATATATATATATAATAGAAAGCGTTCATTGTCCATGTTTTTTGTCGTAGGAAAAGTACAATAGCTGAAGTTCAAAATCCTGGTCGAAGCTATTTGCATTTCAAATAGCTATACGGAAAATGAGGTCTGACTGCACTCTATAATCTTGGTAGGACAATCAATCGAGGAGAAGAAAAACTCGAAATTCAAACCTGTTAATCTACCATCTTATTGTTAGGTAAATATATACATGACACAGTCACTCAGTAACACGAACATACCCGTTGCCAACAAACATGCACACGTATACTAACACACTAGCTCAGTGTTGACAGGGTGGTTGTTGTTTTGCACAGGCGTGTTTTATTTTGATAAGGATAGGTTGAATTTGCTATGAGAAGAAAAATAAACCAAAGTGAAAAATTATTCATACAGTATGAAAATTTAAAAAATGTCAATAGTCAATAGCATGGCCGCTCATCTTTATCACTAGCTGCAATCTTTGGAAGTTAATAATTATGTGTCTAATGTCAGCGCTAAGCTCCTTTGTCTTCGGCATCATGTTGTTGAAACAATAATAACGAAGGCGAAACTCTATGCACTACACGATGTCCTTTGCTGGAATTATCATAAATATTCTACTAAGTAAATAGTCAAGAAGGCTTCACCGATAAAATAACTATGGAAATGTCTCATACTCAAACAAAGTATTAAATGCAAAACGACAATTGCTGTACGAATAATTTTGTATTTTCCTATTGTGCATAATTCGTCTGTGAAATCTATTGTATACTGAAAATTGAGTTAGATATTCCTTTTTCTTTCTTTTTTCTTTTGTAACATATTAAAAATCTATCATCATGCGGGCATTCACATTCGTAGAAATGCATAAAATATTCAAAATTGATAGTGACGAATAATTTATCTGTTTACTTACGAATAATTTATATGTGTCTATATATATATCAAATGGTTATGTTGTACACGCACCTCATAAAAAATAAATTAACAACATAACAATATTACACACAAAAATACATGAGAGAAAATATGAAAATAGGTTCGTCCTGATGTAATATATATATATATATATATATATAGATAATATATTATATATATAATATATACACATATTAGCAGAAGAAGAAGTCAATTCAACTAGAGACTTTGAAAAAACATCAAGAAATTTACAGAGAAACGAAGCATTAAGAGTTTAATGTACAAAGAAATTAGAAAAAAAAAAGATAAATAGCAAATAGTTATTAAGACACTGAAAGTTTGACGTTATTCTAGCGTAAATTCCAAATATCGTTGAATGTCTGCTTTATAAATTTTGATATCTGATTGTTACTATTTTCCTTTTCTTGCTTCTGTGTTGAAAGAAGCCCTGAAACTTTTAAATTGTGCACTGAGCAGAACACCATAATTAAGATTTTAAACATTAAAAAAAACTGTTTGTAAATTATTTTGGCATCGAACTGTTTAAAATGTAGGATAGATTCCATAATTCCCTAGGCTGATTTGCAGACGAAGACAGAAAAATGAAGTGTCGATAATCCGAAGTGAAGATACGGAACGAAATTACTTTTTTTTTTTAGGAAGGAAGTGGACGGAAAATCAAAACAATTATCAACCAGTTTTGCAAAAAGTTGCACAAGTGAAAATAACGAAGTAAAAATAAGTTTATTAAGTAAAAAAAAAAAAAAAAAAAAAAAATTAATGAAAAAAATGAGAAGGAAAATGATTCATAGAATGTTTGAAATGACTTATATTTTATATGTATATACAATAAATTCAATTTGAATATATAGTAACTATTCAAAAATTATAAATGCAAAAAAGAAAAGAAAACATATTAAATTAATCGATTAAATCAGTCTTTAGCAGCCGGCTTAGAACCACAAGCTTCTGTCATTACTGACCCTCGCCACTCACCGTAATGAGTAGCACTGCTTAGATCGGTGTGGTGTAGTGAGGAACTGATGGTAGAATTTGCGTTCCAAACGCAGACGCAGAAACCAATCTCCCTGGTCAAGCTCCTGGCGAAAAGGGGATAGACTCCCGCGCTTGTCCGGCTGATAACGACATTAGGCCAATCCGTCTACTTTACTTTACTTATATTAACTAAACGAAAAGGATTTTTTTCTGCCAGTGAAGTAGGAAATGAAACCTAAGTTTTTAAAAAAAAATATGAAAAATAAACGAATGAAGACGGAACGAAAAAAGATAAATAAGGTATTATTCTAAGAACAAGAATGTTTATAAAAAATGTTGAATTCTGAGATCAAATCAAATCAATTTTCATAGAATTGCACTGAATTATTTATGACAGAAAAATTGTAAAATTAATAATTAAGAAAAATTAAGAAAATTTGTAGCTTGAGTCGTGAGATAATTCTGCCATTTTCCCGATGCACCAGCCGACATTTCCATAGAACATATCGTGCACTGCATTGCCTATTTTTAAACAGCTTGTCTAATATGGGTGCAAGAATCTCAACACACACGCTTTTAATTATATCCCAAATCACAATCCTTTCCAGAAGCCATTAATGCACATCAGATTAAGGACGTCACCATTTTCATAATGTATGAATTTACCGTGTATTTACTTTGGTTTAGTTCCAAACGAAGAATTAATGATTTAGCAGCTAAATATGCGCCTCCGTGGATTAGTTCAGTAAATAATAGAACATTTACAAAGCATTAATGTATTTAATTATTTGGCTTCGTAATAACCACCTCTGATTACTCGCTTCTTGTTAACAAGATGAGTCCGTGAATCTAAAAATTAACACCCACACACACACACACACACCGCACACACACACATATATGATATATATATATATATATATATATATGTGTGTGTGTGTGTTGTGAAAATAAATGGAAATTAATCCGACAGTATGAAATATGATATAATGAAAAAAGAAAAGATTTTTACAACTGCATGGGCTCATCAGGAGAGAAACGGTTGCACATTTCTCTCTGATGACCCATGCAGTTGTAAACATCTTTGTTTTTTCATTAAATAATATACATATATATATATATATATACTATATAAGCGGGGTAACTAAGACACGTGTTTTCAGGTAGTCACCTATCATCAGTGCAGTTATAACCATTTTTAGCAGCTACCTCTGGCCGGGTTCGAGACCCGAACGAACTTACGCTTACCCATACGGCCACATCAGCTGCCCAAGTAAGCAGGCTATTTAATCGCTACATTTCTAAGCGGAAATGATCTTCACCTAGAGTCTCAAACTTTGTAAACAAGTGAAATTTAGCTGAACGCGAATACGGGAATTTGCACTTAAATCCTCCTAAATAAAGTGCTCAAACCGAAAATGGGTGCGTATAAATATAGTACACACAGACACATGTTTCGAGGTATCACCTCTCATCAGTGCAGTTATACATTTTTAGAGCTTGATATATAACATCTATATATATATATATAAATACACCTACATATTATATACAACTGGAAGAATTGAACAAACATGGATCGTTGCTATGGATGAATACTTCAAACTCAAGCTGTCGATTTTCGAACATTTCGTTTTGCAAATAACATTTTTCAGGACAATGAAACTAATCAGGATAAGATAATGCATTCAATGTAGTTAAGGTATAATATATATATATATAATACATCAATATATATATATTATATATAATATATATATATATATAGTATAATATACATATAATATATAATAAATATATACTATATATATATATATAATATATAATGGTTATTTTCATTTAGTAGTAAAGATCATTATCTTACATGAAATGTCAATCAAATATTCAATGTGTTAGAGTAATTTTGTATATATATTCCCTTTTAGAGTAAGTATCATGTGATTAAACTTAACATTTATGCATATTCGGCAATACAGAACGTTTCTATCTTACATAAAAATATATTTTGGAATTTCCAACAGTCAGATATTTGTCTTGTCAGATATCTACACGTGACACGATTTAACTTGTTTGCACCAAAGAAGTTATTATAATTCATTCAATTATGTTCTTATATTTTTTTTATATTCAGAGAAAATACTACAGATCCTCCCGCGATATTTTCATTCATCTCAATTCGGTCATCAGTTTAAAATATGTAGAATTATATCATAACGATTCTGCAAGCAAAAATCTGAACATGTCAATTAGAAGATAAAAAATACAATCAAGTCCGCGTATAATAATATCTTTTTGAAAATTCAAAGAAGCGAAAGGAAAAATACATTTAAAAAATAATTATTTCAGAAAAAGATGAATGAAGATTGAACGAATTTTCTCGTTTATCTCTTTTAGTTTTGTTCTGTGATTGTTGCGTTTCAAAGAAAATTCAAACAGTGAAAAATACAAATGAAATAGTCTCGTTGTTAGCCCTTGATCTGGCTTCTCGTTATAACCAGGGAACCAGAAGGAAAATGAATCATCATTTAAGCTTTTTCTATAATCAAACAATGACATTTTAATTCAACATCGGCTGCATTGCCAAATATCGTTTAATTTAAAAGCATTTTGATTGCAAATGGAATATCCTTTAAATAATGAAAAGGCCATTGTCCTATATAATTAAATACAATTGAATTTCACAAAATAAAAATGAAACAGCTTTATAAAACAAAGAACGCTCTCTAGTTATTTATTTTTCTCCTTCATTTGAACTTTCTGACTATGCTCGACGTTAGCAACATATAGAAGGGGGGGTCGTTTTCGTGAGCATGTAGAGTTACATCTCATGATCAATATAAATTCAAGTCGGTAATAGTTCCTTTTTTTCCTTTGACATATCAACCATCAAAAACATGTTAGTCTCCGACACAACTAAAGAACACTGAGTTTCGTGACAAAAAAACAGCACATTTGGAAACTTTTCTATTGTTGTACAGTTTCCTTTGTAGGAAATCAGCAGAGAGATATCAAACTGTGAAGATACGATGGAGCCACGACGTCCGAGGAGGTTGGTGATAAACATTTCGATATTCAGACAAGAGTCTTTCATGACGGTTTTGAAAAATGTGGCCTTGTGTTGGTCATTCAAGAACAGTCACAACTTTTCTTTGGCTATAGATCTTCCATCAGACACGAAAATTTCAGCACATTTTTAATTTATTTGATTAGTCTTATAATAACATTTAACGACATGAACGTCCTGTAATCAGAATAGAGTGGAACAATTATACACTATGCTGTTTTTGAACAAACAATGGAAAGCAGCATCCTCAAAACAGGAGCTTGACGGCCCATCATCTCCTATCGCACACACAATGAATAACGAAACAAGACATGAATGGTGCATTTCTGGAGAAATACAGCACGAACTCATAAGACGATTTTACCCTACACATGACACAAACAATATTGATGACTAGCAGAAACCTACATTTATAAGCCTCTGTGCTGTCCAGAAGTACACCGGGATGTGCATGTCTGAGAGAGAAGAGAGCGACAGAGAGAGAGAAGAGCAGACAGAGAGAAAGAGAACAGAAGAAGAGAGAGAGAGAGAGAGAGATGGGGTAGAGTAATGAATGAAAGTCGGTACTCTTGATGATGATGATGATGATGATCATCATCATAATCATGCTCGTTCTCATACTGGCCCAGAAATGAATTTGGACAAAATAGTTTTTTAGTTACCATTATAGAACTATAATCCTTAATAACACACCAAAAACACACAATATAATCTTTATAACATTAATAAATACAATACTTGCCAGTGTGTGAAGAAGGTAAACCACTGCTAGTGGTATAAGACTACCCAGTCAGCATAATACTAATAATAAAATGAGTATTGGGACATACCCATTAATCTTCATAGGTAGTTTTATGTAAAATACATACCATTATAAGAACTAAATCAAATAAGTGACAATTTTTGTCTATCAGTTGGCGCTTACACTAGTGATCAGATCACGAAATACTTAACAGACATGCTAAGCTAATATTCAGAAACAGGACTGTTTGATTGTATCTCAATTAAAATCAATGATTGCAACCCTAGGGAGACTTCTACTAGGTGGCGCAAAAGGAATACGGTTTAGGGAGAGAGAGGGGGGACAGATGTAGTAGTAACTTCTTTTCCTCCTCTCACGTTGTTTGCCGTAATTATTAAATGCTTAATTTACTACTACTACTACTACTACTACTGCTACTACTGAATCTCTTTTTAAATACTCTTACAATATGAAAAAATAATCAAACAATTTCTCGTAAAAAAAGATACAAGGATGATGTTGTAATATTACAGGAATCATTTTTTTAAAGTAAAATAGCTTTTTTTATTGAGATAGCATATACAGGCAATATTTGAGAGGTTTTTGTATTAGAATTCAAAATATTTTGTGATATAATACCAGTTTTTTTCTTCCTTAATTTAATCAAAGAGGCAACATTCGAGTTCTTAGCATTTTTGAACAATTCAGGCCATAAAAAGATTTAATGGTAAAAAGAAAAAAATAAAGAATTAAAATCAAACCAAATTAAATAACGCTGTCGTTGTCGTCTTCGTAGCAGCATTAGTAGTTGTAGTTGTAAAGAATTGAAATTAAAAACAACTAGAACGCAGTGTTTCGGTAGATGTAAAAATAAACGTTTTAAGAGCAATATTTCCGATTGTTTATCAAACATATTTGATGTAATGAATATGTAAATACCTAGGTACCCTCACTATCATCTGATTGTATAGTGTCATCACTAAATACTCGACACTATGGTGGTACAAGCGCCTACTAGTCTACTAGCAAGACAACCACGCCGACTGCGCGAAGACATACTGCTACTACTGCTACTCGACGCACCAGCTTCTATTTACCTAAGAGATTATACTTTACTACAACTTCATAATAATATACCTTAACCCGGATATATCAATATTATAGTGTTTTCCTCGAGTTATATCAACTATATGTGGTAAACGAGATGGTTTTAATGAATTGATTCAGTCATTTCAAGGGGTTTACAAACGGTTATACCAGCGGGCACATGAACAGTACCTGAATATGTTTACTCCATTAAAACTAATTCAATAATCGTGGTAACTTCCTCAATTATTCTTTGTTTGTTCTTGAATGCTAAGACACCAACTTTGCTATTATTATTTGTTGATTTTATTGAATAAGTTCGATATTCTTCGAAATCAAACCTTTCCGGCTTATTCATTCTGAATAAGAAAGCTGGATGGAGGAAGAGCATTACGAAAATAGTTGTTGATGGTTCCACAGAAAAATGATTTGCCAAAAACACATCTCGTTGTTATTGAAACTTCAGTATCGGCAACCAGGTTAACCAGAATTTTTCAAGTGCATCTTTCCCGGGTATTACCGGGTACTGCATAAGTTGGAAATAATTCAAAGTTAAAAAGCAGGAGAAATGACATTTTAATACAACCTGGTCGGTTGGCACCTTTACGTCCATTAAGGACAAAGGCGTAATGTCCAAAATAATTAACTGCCCTCTGGCAAGTCCATAAGCAAGCCAACCCCTGAGTGTCAAGTCAAACAAGTGACAGACAAGCCAACCCTTGAGTTACAGTCAAGCCAAACAAGTGACAGACAAGCTAACCCTTGAGTGCACTGGCTGGACGATAAACTGTGATGTTTTCTGGGGCTTCTCTTATCTCCCTTTCTTCTGGCTCTCTTTGTTGTGGGCAACCTGATAATGAACATGATAATCACCAATCATATACTCAAACTTTGTCTATTGAAGTCGGTTGTGATGAACGATGCAAATATTTGAAGGTAATGTTCCCTGACATAAAGGTGAGCAAACCCTCAACTGTGAACTGTTAAAATATTTGAATATTTTACCGATGTGCGGGACACACGTCCGCTTTGTTTAAAGTACCTGAACCTTTCTGAACTCATAATGTATGCAGTGTCTGAAATGTGTGTCATCTACACTCATTAAAAAATTAGTTCCGACATATTTAAAATGATCCACACTGGCATTGAATTTATGAAATTAAATAGGGAATTATTAGTAATTTATATGCATAGCTATCTTACTTAATAAAATAATTTTAAAAATGATGATAAAAAGTGGTAGGATGTTTTTAATTTTACCATTTCTCTGGCACCATCACAAACGCACACAATTTAAATATATATATATATATAATTATTAGTATATATTTTATTATATATATATATATAGTTTCACGTCCTCTCGTATTCCACATTGCATACATATTAATTTGTTAAGGAATGTGTATAAACAGTATCAACGAATTTCTATACATTTCTATATAGTTTGGTAAGGACTGTGTATATACAATATCAAATACCTTTCTATACTTTTCCCCATTACTAATTACATTTTTATCTTTTATTGGTATGGTGATTCTTGTTTTTTAGACTGAACTCACCATGTAACATTTAATTGTGTGTTTTCAATTTCTATGTCTCTCTAATGTTCATTTGTTCAATTCCTCGCCGATTTATGAATTTGGGTATTTCCTATTCAGTTAAGTTAAATCTTAACTCTTTTAATTAATTCTTAGTTGCTCATTTGACTGATGATTACATGACGTGGTTACGTTTTTATTGCAGCTTGCTTATCAAATAAAAATCACACAAAGTAGTCCAGCTGACGGTAACTGCGAGAAGTAATCACTTCCGCCTTTTTATTATTACAACTCCAAAGATGACCGAAACGGTGCTTATCAAAACAATGGCCGAAATGGTGCTTCCGTTTCTTATAAGCCAATATACCACACTTTTCCTCTAGCATTTCCACAGTACAGAAAAACGAAGTTTGTCAGGTAGTATTTGTATGATTTTTTAGGCTTGAGGATTGCTTTGAGTAAAATCTGCAATCACCTCCCAATTGTAATAATTGTCTATTTTCTATTTATACTGAGTAGTTTAATTATTCTGTACGGTTTCTTACTGAAACTATTCATGGGGATATTGACTGCTTTCTTAATCTCATCCAGAATAGGAGTATGCATTGTAATTCAGTTTCATCCTTTAAGGAGTTTTAAAATGTCATCAGTTTTTTTCAAAAAAGAATGCAGTTGATTTGCTTGAGGCGGGCATTTTCGACATATACGGGTATTGTTAACTGAAACTTTCTTCTAATCAAGAGTTGTTCTAACCTGCAATTAACGCCGCAAAAAAAAAGTGATACGGATATCTTTACCAATGGGAACACACGGGTTTTTTTTCCAGTTGCCAATGAAAGGTAGTATTTCTTATCATTCAAACATTACATCAATTAAAAGCAGCCAATTTAAGGTTCTAAATGTTTTCGTTTGTATCAGAAAAATATGTCCACACCGTCATCTAAAAGAAGTGATATTGGGGACTTCATTTTCACTTTGCTATTCAAGTCCACATTGACCACAATAGATTGACGTAGCCACAATATCTGCTATATGAGAGTTCAAAGACAATAGTTTCGATATTATTACGGTTCAAGTAATTCATTCACAGAATTCGTATTTTCTTTCGGGTTTCGTCTCATCGCTTTCTTTCAAAATATATCTCGGAAAAAAAAGAAAAAAGCCAAAAAAAAAAAAAGAATACCAACTGATTTTCAGACGGTTAACACGTTTCATATTTAAAAATAAATGCATTTCTAAAAAGTCACGAAATATTCGCCGTCAACAATATTATTGCAAAAGCCTGATTGTGCAGCCTGGAAATATATATTATCTACTACATTCACCGCAGGGAAGTTCGATTAACATTAGGGAAGCATAGTGAACTCTTTGAAAGACCATAAGATCGCTCTACTCTCACCAAATAGGGTGATAATAAAATTAACCTCCCGCCAGTAAACATATAAAACATCTCATTAATATTTATCATCTGTTTCGACACAGATAATATATATTGTAATTAGATTCAAGAATTACAATGGAAGGATTCTACCAAAAGACCCTTTGTTTCTTGGCACGTTTTTACTCACTGAAAAACAGTTGCTTGATCATGAGCTATGCAGAAAACTTTCCTGTCGAATTTGAAATTGACATCTCATTAGTAAATTCGAAATTAGCATCATTGAAATAAGGTTTCATTGTGAGCATTTGGAGAGTGACATTTTCACTTCAAGTTCTACGTTCCGTGTCTTGACGGCACGATTCAATTCGGGCATCATTTAATTAATGTCTTCTTGCTTTACTCGTTCACATTGTCTGGAATGTATTGAATGCAATAAAGAGTCATACGACTTGTCTGCCCTCGCACTATGTGATAGAAAATAACAAAGCACGTGGCTTCAGAAGGTAATTTTGGAGTGCTCTGGGTTTGTGTGTGATGATGTTCAACCTCCGAAATCATACCTGATCACAGTTAACTTTATAAAGGACTTTTTGCTGCAATGGTTTATTTCTCCAGTACCATGTGTATACAATTAAATAACTCACCTTTAATTCTGTATTTTGAACATAGCTATACAAACCTAAAAATGAAAAAAAATGATAAAAGTGAATACGTTTTCTCTTTTTCTGATCATATTTCCAAATGTAGTATCATGCAAATGAGCTATTGCTATAAAATCAGTACTGGCTCAGTTAAGGAAGTCTGGATTCATTTCTCAACAGGAAAGCATCTATTCCAGACGGTTCAACTTCAAAACACAAAAACTTAAGCTAACGAAAAATGCTTAAAATATATTATGTCATTAAAGTTTAACCAAAAATGTAATTCGTGGTGGAAATATACTTTAAAAAATGTAGTGGCAACTTTATTAAATAATTCAATTATTATAAAGGTAAAAGTATATATGTGTGTTGCCTAACGCTCTCCTTTGACGTTTAAAAAATGTGTTACGATCGGCCACTTACTTCGAATGGAGTGATGATTTGTGGATAGTAAAATAATCCTTGCATACTTATCTCTCTGGATCAGTACTACGTTTTGAGAGGTGGAATCCTAGTTGCTGTTTGATGATGGAGGTAACTGACAATTCCCTGATGTTTTGATGGGATTTTTTTGTTTGTTTTGTTTTACGGCATATCAACCTCAGTGGGTCATTTAATGCCAAAAAAGTTTTGAAATAAATCAATTCTTAATGGATAATACAATTTTTTTATAAATACGTTTTTCTCTATTTAACCCATAGATGGGACCCTAACAGGTACTACCACTCCGGGTCACAATGGGACCAGGGAGCAAGGGTGATGAAGGGGTGCTCCACATTCTCCAAACCTCCAGAACTGGAACCTTACCATCAGTAGAATTTAACGTCATTCCCAGGACATGTAGACCCGCAGCCACCGCCTTCTAGCACCCATATGATAAAAAGGGATTGGGGCTTGCCATAAGGGCAATAGGGTTGGGAAAATCATATAGGTGCTAGGGCTTAACGTGACCAGCCGATTGATCGGAGGGGGCCTCTCCGACCGCCCGTCTAGCCCAAGATAGGGCCAAAGTGGAGTATTGCAAGTCATGAACTGCTCATCCACCTGGGTTCTATCCTAAGCATCACGGGTCGCCACCCACGGCCAACAGGTGACCCCATTGGGGCTGATGTTTTTGAGTGTGGACACCAGCTTTGTGCCATTTAGAGTTGTTAGTAATAACACAAGGCCACCTCGTTTTCTCATAAGATATTTATGTTCTCCAAGTCTCACCAGCTGAGAGCACGTCTGGCTTTTCCTACCCATAATTCCAAACGCCATTCAACATTCTCACCTCTCACTCCTCCTCTTTCACACCTCGCCATGTCTCAATAGAACAATGCCATGTGGCTATGATGATTCATCATTAAACTTTTCCATTCTCATTTATCACATAATTCTTGCTAAAAACTTTTCCGTGCTAATTTACATATCAGGTTACATTCATCGCTCCACCCTCCCCTATTATGTTACACTTTTAGTGTGATATTTACGACAATCACTCTACTCAGTGAAAAGATAAATATTCGATACGTAACTCTCCTCTTAACATTCATACATCAGCAATTCCTTATATTTAAAGTGATTCTCATCACTAACGAACAAAAACAACTATGTTTACTTGTTCCAAAATCCTTTGTACCTTGAAGTCATACGCTACGCACTAACAAGAACATAAAAAAAAGAGGAGTGGGTATAAGTTATTGATAGAATAATTTAAAAATGTCTAGACTTCCTTCAAAGAGACAGAACACTCTCACACGACACTGCTTGAGACCCTAACACATCACTGCAGCACACGAGTACCAATGATCATCAGTTGATAGACCTACAGAATCAAAACATGTTGTTTCGTGAATTTTTAAAATATATGTCAACTACTTATGGCTTATTTAATGTCGTAATATTATCAATCTCTGAATGGTACATTTGATTCTTTTCTACATTTCATATTTTAATCTATCTATTAATAATGGAGATTCGCTTCCGGTTTTTGTCTGTAACAAAAACTACGTCACTGCTTACGTCATAAACATACAATAAATACACTCAAAATTTGAGCATGCAATGTTAAACAGTCCTCATTGTTTTTTTAAACAAGTTTTAATAAATACATACCCGGTATTATATATCTATATATAGTTTTTTTTATTTTAAATATATAGTTAAAATTATCAGAACTAAGTTTCCATTTCAATTTTTTTTTTTTTTTACTCCTTTAATAAATTTATTTTATTTTTTACTCCTTTAATAAATTTGATGATTTTACTTTACTGATGATACAAATTCTCTGATATTAAATTTTCAACTCCCCCCATACCCTCAGGCAATATTTTATTTTACGTCGCCCAGAGGACGTTTTTTATTTTGTGAGTACTTATAATTTTTATCATGCATTCCTTCTAAGAATAATTAATAAACAATAATAGCTTCTTTTAAGTATTCCTGTATAATAATAATGTGGACAGACTTATATGTTATCAAAATATTCTTATCTAATAAAACTAATTTTAAACAGATCTATTTAACACTAAATTTAAAACGTATCTATTTAACACAAATCGGATTACTTTAATCGCTACTACCACTGCTATTCGCAGTTGACCTGGAAGTACTGACTATGAAAAGGCACTTCATACCTCACAGTGCTTTACAACTGGAGCCCCACTTCCAGTTGCAGTTTATTCTTATACTGTGGACAGTCACCTTTTTAGGAGTACATTACCTCTCTGCAGACGAGGAGTTTAAAATATCAATTAACAACAAAAACTCAGATGACAATTTGTACTATTTAACCCATAGATAAGGTATGAGCGTGTAAATGCAGCTACCAAAAGTATTATTTCAAACTTGAACGTATCTGGGCAAGTTGAGTTTAAACTCGTTATCTATGATGTCCCGGCCCAGTACATTAGTCTATAAAGCAAATTGTCTCTCAAACTTTCCTGAACTCAACCCGATTATTTTGTATTCGTTCCTGTAAGAATTCCCTTCATTTTTCACCCCAGAATACGCCATTTGCTGCAAAGTAACTAATTGATTTGTTTTTAATTGAAAAGATCACTAAGTAGCCCCTGAGCCTATTCTAGTGGTTTGAATTCAGAGTTTCCTTCTCCTAGACTGGTTGCCTTACTATTTACCCAGAGCTGAAGGGAGAATAGTTCGAGTCATACCTTTCACAAGGGTATTAGCGTTATGTGAACCGTGGCTTCGTCCAGGAGTTGAACACGGGATGACGAATCCATTTCCTGTGACTCTAAGTAGAACACCACCGCGCTTCCCTTGTACACAACCGCGCTTTTCGAAAAATGTGGATACTACACACTCCTGATTCTCCTATTGATATTTGATGGCAGAAACAAATAGAAAATATATACCGAAAATAATAAACTGAAGGTGAATTAGATTTTACTGACTTTGTATCAATGAAGCCTCAGGAAAACTTGAAAAATTTGACTCGCAAAATATATGATCTATCAGGGATATAACATTGAAAGAATATATCACAAAAATTGTAACTAGTTAAGGAATCTTAAGTAAACAACATCGAGACCACTATAAGTAAAACAACATCGTCGTCGGGGCGGTCTAATGTCGGTATCAACCATACAGTGAGGGAGTCTATCCCCTTTTCACTAGTGCTAGACCAAGGATGTTATTTGAGCATCTTAGGTGGAATGCCACATCTACCATCAGCTCCTTACTTAACCGCACAGATCCCCGTGCTACTCATACGCTGAGTTGGCGGAGGCCAGTATCAAACAAGAACCCTATTAAAAACAACAATAAACAGCTTAAAAAACAGGAAGAAAACAATTATATGAATGTTTTAAGTGACTACCTAATGAAATTGAACATCAAATGACAAGAACATATCTTACGAAGGAGAAACCTGAAGAGAAAACACAAATCTCAATTAATAGGAACTTAAAATAATGTGATCAAGGCTTATTACTCCAAAGCTACATTTGATAATATGCATGTGACTAAGTTAGGTAGGTGGTGATAATGATGAAATATCTAATAACATGTAATATAAAACGCAAAACACGGACATAAAAGCAACACAAAATCAGGCGTGACTGAGAATTGTTTAAGGAAGGTAATAAACTGGAAACAAACAAACTTACAAGTGTCCTGGAGATCTGAGGAGACTTGTTGCCAGAATTCAGTAAATAAAACTATGGTATAAAATTTGCAAGTAGCTATATTATTATATGTATTTCCTTTTCATTCTGTGTGATACAAAAGATAATAGAAAAAATAATTTTATCAACTTTCTGATTAAGAGTATCGAGAAATATAAGGAATGTGGTATTTAAATACGAACACCTTTCTAGTAGAATAGGGCCACTAAAATTGATTATGAAGAATAGGGATAGGCAAATTAAGAAAATCCCCAAATAAGTATTTACCATGCTACACGCGTTCTTAGGGGAAAAATATCTTAATGTAATATACACCATAAATATCTACAAAATAGGCAACTTTCCTTTATCTCATGATTCTGCTTAAGAATTAGATGAAATATCTAATTAAGGACAAAAAATGGGAAGTAAATAAACACATAATTATACCAATTCCGTGTTGTTTAAAAATATAAAAAATACATACATTCGAGATTTATTTCTATACTTTTGTGGTTCATTTATTGATGCCACTCTCAAATAACGTATTGTTGTTGGCACCTTTCCGTCCACTAAGAACGATGGCATAGTGTCCAAAAGAAAGAAATATCTGCATCTTCGGAAGTGGCTTGTGCAGGCCAACCTTCAGTGGCAGTCTTTGGGGCACTGACTGCCCACAAAACAGTGATGCTTCCTGGGGCTGCTATTTCTCTTTCTCCTGGCTCTCTTTGCTGTGGAGGCTGCTCCCCACTCCACTCCACTCATCGTTGTGCCTTGTTTAGTATTGAGGCGCTGGACGGATCGTTTTAAGCATCTGTCACCCCTTCATGTGTTTTCCTCAATGTGGCATATCTTGACTCTTTCCACAGACATTTTTTAAGCGTAGTCATGGTCTACCTGTTGATCGGGAACCTTTACCAATTCATCATATTATAACACTATTAAAGTGTTATAGGTTGATTGCCGATCTGTTAATTAATTACTAATTAATTAAAACTACCCTAATTATTGATTATGGTAGTTTTGTTAAAAGTTACTGTGAGAAAAGAAAACAATAATAATTATAATTATAATAATGTTTATATTAAAAATATAAATTTATCTAAACAAAGAATCCTCACGTAGGCATAAATTCCTTAAATTATGGAATTTTGATATATATCATCGGAATTTTAAATTTTCACAAAAATAAATGATAATTTAACAAATAAGATTCCAGTTTTTGAAAAGTTGGTCAACAATTCCAAAAAAACTTACATAAATAAAACAATGGTTGGCTTTGAC